>CAUYLG010060328.1:0-40874 GCA_963573385.1 Cacajao melanocephalus | reverse complement strand
GTTGGAGTGCAGTGGTGCGATCTCGGCTCACTGCCACCTTGGCCTCCCGGATTCAAGCAATTCTGCCTCAGCCTCCCAAGTAGCTGGGACTACAGGCGCATGCCACCACGCCCAGCTAATTTTTGTATTTTTAGTAGAGACGGGGTTTCACTGTGTTGGCCAGGATGGTCTAGATCTCTTGACCTCGTGACCCAGCTGCCTTGGCCTCCCAAAGTGCTGTGATTACAGGCGTGAGCCACCGCGCCCGGCCTTTATAAGCTGAATTTTCAGAATTTTTTCCTACTTTCCTATGAGCATATTTTTATATCATAAATATGCTTTTTTACCACTTTTAATGTCTACATTGTTTCTCACCGTGTGACTGTTTGGTAATTTATTTTTCCAATACCCTATAGTTGGACATTTATTTTATTTGTACAGCACCGTAAATCAACACTACACATACATTAGATTATATGACTTTTAAATATATATTTTAATACAATTGAGGGGAAATTATTTTAGAGATTCCTTGAATTCACTCCTCTAGCTATTTGATTAAATGGCATTTCTTTAGGCATAGATGAAGCAGACAGTAAATCAAATGATATATTTTGTGAGACCTTCCAAATTTCCCCTGGCCTCAAATAGTTTCTCTGTCTTCAATGTCTTTTAATTGCCTATCTTTTTATAAATTAATTAATTAATAATTAATTAATTAATTTTCGAGACAGAGTCTGGCTCTGTAGCTCAGGCTGGAGTACAGTGGCATGATCTCGGCTCACTACAACATCTGCCTCCCGAGTTCAAGTGATTCTCCTGCCTCAGCCTCCCACGTAGCTGGGATTACAGGTGACTGCCACCATGCCTGGCTTTTTATTAGAGATGGGGTTTCATCAAGTTGGCCAGGCTGGTCTCAAACACCTGACCTCAGGTGCCTATCTTTTTGATGTAAGTACTTAAAGAAAATACAATGTTATTAAAGAAAGAGAAACTTCAAGCTATTAGTGCTTAAACTTGGATAAGTTCATTCGAGAAATTACTCCCTTAGGTTCCCAAAGGCATATTTATGAAAAGCATGTTTTGATAGAGATGAGAAACAAGAGTCAACACTAAAATATTGGACATCCTAAGTAGGATGCTTTGTGGTGGAATATGAGAGTACTGGTGTTCTGGGAAGTGAGGATTACTACCTAAAGCAAAGGGTGTATAATACAAGGTGGTAGGGCTGCTTGAAACAAGTTATCTTCATTCCATGTTGGTGCAAGGGGCCAGTACTGTAAACTGAGAGACTCTTGACCATGTGTATGTAACTAAAAGGATTTCACTTATGAAACAACTTTCAACTAGTCTAGATAAATATTTCACCCTTATTCTCTGATTCCTCCATTTCCCTAAAAATTGCTCTGTTAAAACATGTCTTAGGGATCTTTGTGCTGCTATAACAAAATACCACAGACCAACTAATTGACAATGAACAGAAATGTATTGTTTCATAGTTCTGAAGGCTGTGAAGTCCCTAATTGCAGGCCCACATCTCATGAAAGCTTTCGTGAGGGCAAAACAAAGCAAAAGGGGACCAAACTGACCCTTTAATAATGTCATAAATTCCTCCCACAAGGGAAGAGACCTGGTGGTCTAATCACCTCTGAAAAATCCCACCTCTTAGTAATGTTACAATGCATATTACTTAGTACATTACAACTCAAATTTCAACATGAGTTTTGGAGAGGACAGATATTCAAGCCATAGCAAAACATATCTTTTTTAACGGAAAAATTTGTGCTCAGAAAATTTTGACCATCGAAATTTGTATTATCTGCCTAATTGATGGTGAAAATATTTATGGTTTGTAAATATCATCTCAGAATTCTGATTCTTCTATTTGAGATTTTTCTTCACTATTTCCAGGTGGTGATACACACACACACACACACACACACACACACACACCCCACAACTTTCAGTTTTTAAATATAAATTTACAGTTGACCCTTGAAAAATGTGGGGGTTAGAGGTGCTGACCATTGTTGCACAGTCAGAAATCCAAATATGACTTTTGGCTCCCCAAAATCTTAACTACTAATAGCCTATTGTTGACCAAAAACCTTACTGATAATATAGACAGTTGATAGACACATATTTTACATGTTATATGTATTATATATTGTTTTCTTACAATAAAGTAAGCCAGAGGAAAGAAAATGTTATTAAGGCAATCATAAAGAAAATAAAATATATTTACTATTAATTAAGTGGAAGTAGATTATTATAAAAGTCTTCATGCTCCTCATCTTGAGGAGGCTGAGGAGGAGGAGAAAAAGGATAACTTTGTCTTACTGTCTCAGGGGTGACAGATGCAAAAAATCAACTTATGCGTGAAGCCCTGAAGTTCAAGCTCATGTTCTTCAAAGGTCAACTGTACTTTAAATTTAAAAGTGTGTATATATGGTTTATGTCAAAATGATTGTCTTTGGAACTGAACTTACATGACTGCTTATATCCTAAATAATACAATTATGTTTTTTAATCACCAGATTTTTTATTACATTAAAGATGGCCTTTAGTTTAAATCACTCACTTATTTTTTATTTAGGTATAAAGACTTTGAGAATGTGACTATATCTGACTATATTCTCTAAATATTCACATATGTGTATATGTGTCTGTTATTGAAACCATGAAAACTCATAAGTAGCAACTATGAATATACACGAAGATTTTACCATGATTTTAAAAACAGAATGAGCCAAAGATGGCCTCTGCATATTGGCCCCTACATTATTTCTTCACTAAAGGATAAAATTCATTCATTCATAAGCCTACCAACACCAAATTAAAATTTTTATAGATCTAACTATTTTTAAAATAATCTCCAAAAGCAGATTTTTAGCAATTTGGAGCCTTCCTGACTTGCATACTCTATGAAACCTCACCCCACATGTGCTCACCATTAATAAGATAGAGCCTTGTGGTTATAAAACTCCAAGCTGCTGCAGTCCTTTGGAGTCTTTGACCTAGTAACTTCCCACTATGCTTCTGAGTAATATAACCTAAACACATAAGCCCACTCTCTGATTCCCTTCTTCCATGGGAGTTCCCTTTTTCTTCTCCCCTTGTGATGAGACAGCCCCCTTCACCAGAGTCTGCAGGCAGAATCCTGCTGTGAGGGACTTCCTCCCTCTTGCAACTCTGTCTAAATGTCACCCAATGTTTGTTTTATTGTACTTGTGCTCATATCATGCTCTTTGATCAGCCCCCAATCCTTTGAAATTATGATGGAACACAAAGGTACACATTCAAGTATAGACACAATTAAACTTGTAAAACATTAACTACAAATCTAATTGAATATATTACATATGAAGATATACATGAATTAAAAGTATTATCCTCAAATAGTGAATAGTATGACAAAGTTTTATGACACTATATATTTGTAGAAATACCTGTATAGTTTGCAATATATAATCAAATATACTATGTTCTGAATGTTTTGAAGCAATGGCTAATAACAGATTTAAAAATTTATTCCGGTCACTTGTGTCTTTGTTTTGTACCCTCCTTATTTTTTTAAGCATTTCAGTAGTTTTTTGGGGAACAGGTGGTGTTTGGTTACATGGAGAAATTCTTTAAGTGGTGATTTCTGAGATTTTGGTGCACCCATCAACCAAGCAGTGTACACTGTGCCCAATGTAGAGGCTTTTGTCCTTCACCCTTCTCCCATATTTGCCCCTGAGGATCCTTTGCATCCTCATAGTTTAGTTCTCAATTATAAGTGAGAATATATTTGGCTTTCCATTCCTGAGTTACTTCACTTAGAATAATTGTCTCTAACTCCATCCATGTAGCTGCAAGTGCACTACAAACTGGCACTACAAGAAATGATAAAAAGACATCTAAATCTTGAAGCAAAACCTCAAAATACACCAATATAGAACCTCCTTAAACCATAAATCTCACAGGGCCTACAAAACAATAACACGATGAAAACAATCAAGCATTTAGGCACCAACTAACATGATGAATAGAACAGTGCCTCATATCTCCTCATATCTCAATAGTAATGTTGAATGTACATGACATAAACACTCCAGTTTAAAGACATAGACTGGCAGAATGGATAAAAATCCACCAAGCAAGTATCTGCTAACTTCTGGAGACTCACCTAACACATAAGGACTCACATAAACTTGAGGTAAAGGGGTGGAAAAAGATATTCCACCCAAATGGAAACCATAACCATGCAGGAGTAGCTATTCTTATATCTGAAACAAAACGGACTTTAAAGCAACAACAATAAAAAAAGACAGAGACGAACATTTTATGATGATAAAAGGATTAGTCCAACAGGAAAGTATCACAATCCTAAACATATATGCACCTAACTCGGGAGCTCCCAAATTCATTGAAGTATTACTACTAGACCTAAGAAATGAGATAGACGGCAACACAATAATAGTGGGGGACTCCAATAGTCCACTGACAGCAGTAGAAAAGGAACCCTCAGAACTATACAAATACATGGAAATGAAATAATATGTTCTTGAATGATTTTGGGGTTACAAATGAAATTAAGATGGACATTTAAAAACATTCTTTGAACTGAACAATAATAGTGACACAATCTATCAGAACCTCTGGAATACAGCGAAAGTGGTGTCAAGAGGAAAGTTCATAGCATTAAATGCCTACATCAAAATGTCCAAAAGAGCACAAATAGACTACCTAATGTCACACACCAAGGAACTAGAGAGAGAAGAACAAACCAAACTCAAACCCAGAAGAAGAAAATAAATAACAAAGATCAGAGCAGAATTAAATGGAATTGAAACAAGCAAATAAAAAAATACAAAAGATAAATAAAACAAAAAGCTGGTTCTTTGGAAAGGTAAATAAAATTGATATACCATTAGCAATATTCTCCAAGAAAAGAAGGGAGACAATTCAAATAAGCTCAATTACAAATAAAACAGGAGTTATTAAAATTTATACCTCAGAAATATAAAAGATCATTCAAGCCTCCTATGAACACCTTTACATGCACAAACTAGAACATCTAGAAGAGGTGGATAAATTTCTGGAAACATACAACCCTGCTAGATTAAATCGGGAAGAAATAGAAACTCTTTTTGGCACTATTTCTATATTTCTTTTTTATTTGGAGCCAAAAATGACAGAAGCATAAGTTGATTTTTGACAGAAATTTAGTTATGAGCAAGAGATTTTATAATTTAAGATAACTTTGTAATTTTTGTGCTTAGTTTGTGATATGTTAAATGGCTACGTTTGTCAAATAGAGCACCTGAACTTTATTTATAAAAGAAAATGCGTTATTTCTAGTCATAGATATTCTTTCATTTATGAAATTCTGTTTTGTTTATTTATTCACTTACTCATTTTATAATCAGTGATGTAGTGGAGATAGCATGCATTTTGGAATTAGACTTGGGCTGAAATATAGCTCCAAAGTTTACTAATCGCGAAAATTTAACAAATTAGTTAACATTGTTGAACCTCATTTGCCTTAATCTCCTATTGCTTAATTATTTTATATAAGTACATATTTGTGCTTACATACTCAAGCATTTGTTGAGTACCCAGTATGTGTATATATTGGACAAACTAAAACCTAGTTTAAGTAGTCCCAAAGCCTAGCAAATGGGTTGCTTCAAAAGTTCTTATTAACTAGTAATCAGATAAATTGATGGAACCTATTCTGGTTTTAATGGGGCACAGTATCCCCAGTTTGTATTGCTCCTGTCATATATTTGGCAGTTGTCTTCTTTCTGCCTTCTTTTAAAAGGGGAACTATCAAAACACTAGCTTAGACTGTCACAATGCAGAAGTTTAACAGTAACATGAAAAACAATCATCATGGAAAAGAATCAAGGCAAGTAAGGAAACGAGAATTTAAATGATTGACTAAACAGAAGTGAACTTTCTGAAGAATGTAACATAGAGCCATGATAATTCCAATTGCAAGAAATTCTGCTTTTTACTTGTTTCCATTCTGGCTTACTGACTCTATTATTACTCTCAAGAAAGAAAATGATTTAATATATATTTATTGTCACAAACTCATTTTAACAAAAACGAAAGAGTTCTTTTTCTTATTGATCCAGAAGCAAAATAAGCTCTTAAGAATTCATTTTTTGGTAATATTTGACATTGCTATGAAAACTCACTGGCTTTCTTATCTTTCTACAGGAAGAATGTTGGATAATCAAAACTTTATGCCCAAAAATCTGGAAACAATATAAAGACTGACTCTTGATTATTTTGAAATTTCACCATTTGATAGACAAATGCCTTTGCTCATTCTACTAGTGATTATTCTCAAGGATTTCCTGAAGTGAAGCCTATTAAGTATTTCCAAGCCATAAGTTCAAGCTTTTAAATGAGTGTATATACAACTACTCTCTGATTACTCTTTGCGTTTATGTGAAGTCAATGTAAGTTCAGTCCAAACCCTATTACATGCTTCTCACTATTGCTAATTAAACTCATAAATGGCCATAATTGTTCATTGTTCATAGAGATCTTCATTTGCCTAGATGTAGGTATGCAGCTAGATCTTTCAGGTAAGAGTTGAATTATTAGGTGGATGTAATCTGTACATTTAGGATTGTACTTAATTAGTATTGAGTTTTTGGGGTTTCCCATCATACTTATAATTAGCCCCCAATAATTAGAATTATCTATAATACCTTACATTATCTGGTACCTACTATATACCTCTTCAACCTCATCCCCTACCATTTTTCCCCTCGTAAGACTCCAGCCATGTTGACTTTTCTGACGCTTAGACACATCAAACTTATATCTCCTAAGGATCCTTTCACTTTTCATTCTTCCGGCCTAGGAAACTATGGCCTCTGATTTAGGATAATGTTCTTTTCATTCAGATCACAGCTCAAGTATTATTGCTGTAGAGATTCCTTCCCTGACCACCCAATCTAAACACATGTTTATCCAATCCCATCTACCATTGGCAGTCACTATCTATTACTTATTTCTTCGTATTAAGTACTTCATAATGTCATGGTCAATGATGGTATGAAGGCAGTGCATGGATCGTAAAGGGATTTACCAAGACAGTAATGAGTTCAGAAAGGCAGATTCACTTAGAGGAAAGGAGGGGATATATTGCAAAGGAGCAACAGGCAAGACAGAAGAAAGAAGGCTGTCTGCCAAGAGGCAGGGGATGGAGGGGAGTTTTATAAGGTCATGCTGCTTAGGATGAATGCTTGAAGACATACTGCTTGGGTGCAGGTGGGCTGTGAGCCGGTTGCTTGTAATAGGATGCTTGGGTGCCAGTGAACCATTTGTGGTTGGCCCCATTTCTTTGAACATTTGCTCCCCTCTACCCCTGTTTCTGTTCCTGCAAGATAAGCACATTTTCCAATTTCCTTTTAACTTCTTAGGACTATACACATAGCACTTATCTCTATCTGGAATTATATATTATTTTGTTTGTCTCCCCTCACTAGAATATACACTCAGGGAAAGTGGGACCTTGTTGTCTTGTTCACAGGTATATCTTTAATACCTGGAACGGTGCCTTTAGTAATTGAATAGATTAATAAATTTTGACAGTGATTACCTCTTGTCCCCTCAGTTTTTTAGTTTAGAAGTAGATTAATGTATTTTGGGTTCAGGAGTTAGGTCCCAGGAACAAGAACACTCAAATATGATATAGGAGAGAGAGCTCCAGGTATATCCCTGTCTTAACTTTCAACAATCACAAGGGTGGTGAGGGTATCTAAAGCAACTTCGATATAACTCTTATAACTCTAAATTCCATTAATGTTCTCCTTTCCACCAATATTAGAGAATTCAGATATGATGTTCTTTGATATGGAAGTTAACAATCGGTCTTCTCAGAGCCTCTATCATTTAATTTTCTTTTCCAGTCCATTCTTCACACTAGACAGAAAAATATTTCAAAAAATATAAATGCAATAACATTCACATGACTAATTCTCTTCAGTGGATAACATCCCAAATCATTACCTTATTTTTAGAGTCTTTGCATAATCTGGTTTTCTAACCTCCAGGCACTCTGATCTTTCTATCCCTGGAATATGCCATGCCCTTTCTCTTAGTTTAGGCCTTAACATTTGCTATATTTTCAGCTTGAAACACTCTTTCTTTTACCTCTCCTTGCCCAACCCATTCTTCAAACCTCAGATAGATATTACTTTCTCAAAAAAGTCCTTCAGACTTGTTAAAAATCTAATGTGTACTCCCATAGGCCCATCACCTCCATCATTATGCTCAACATACTTCATTTTGATTCCAGATTGGAGACAGCAAAGTATGTTTTGTTTACTGTTGAATTCTTAATATAGTGCCTGGTACAGAATAGAGGCTCAATAATTATAATAATAATTAGCTTTAGAAAATTGACACAGACTTTTCTTATTTCTTGTATGACATTCCACATTATTTTATTTTTCTCCTATGAAACAAAGCTTCTTTTCACTCACTCCCTTTACTTTTTATTCCAAAAAGAGCACTTTATTTAAATTGTATCAGATCTTTGAAATTGCCCCATTTTTTTTGCTGATTATATCATGTCTTCTAATGTTTAAATTGCATTCCAGAAGGGCCATCTTCTCAAAAAACAAATAAACAACGAAATGATAACATTTGCTGTGATATTTTCTACCTCTTTTTTTAAAAATTATGGAGCATCAGTGCAGAGTCAGAATGTAAGTTTCATGAGGCCAAGGATCTTGCCTGTTTTGTTTATATATTTTGTCTACAGTGCTAGAAACAGTGCCTGGCACATCACAGGTACTGAGCAAATATCTGTTAAATGGATTTGCCTCTGTCTACCATTGTTGGCCTAGAGTAAAGAAGATCCATAGTTTCCTATTAAACTTGGCTTTCTTCTGGTCATTGTAGTTTTAGATTCCTATAGACAGGTTGTGACACTTAAGAATCAGTGCAAGAAAACACTAGGTTTGGAGGACTCAGGGAATCCTCTGGGCCAACTCCAAAGTTACTATATAGCTTCATGGTCACCACAACTCACTCATAAACTATAACCTATCTTCTCTGGATTGTGGGATAAATACTGGAACTAAAGCATCAGTGATGGTTTAGATCTTTACAGTAGTTAAACATCTCAGTTCTGTTAATGTTGGTGTATTTTGTTAAACTTATTTTCACCAACAACAAGCTCCATTTCGAATTGATGTATTGTACCTGCTGGAACATTTCCTACGTGATGTGTCAAAACTTTTTTTTCATTAGTGAGTGCTTTTTGATCAAGATTAACTCATATATTACACTGTGATGACACACTGTTCAAAAAAATACTACTGGTCAAAGATCATAGGAGATTTGGTGCTTTAATTATAGTGCCATCACTTATTCAGGTGACTTTTAGCAATCTTGTATAACTTAATGAAACAATATTTGCTTTCACAGCCAATTCACTCTCATCTTCTATCCAAGTGAAAAGATAAACACAGCTAAATACTGGAAATATTGCTTATCTCTACTCGTAAAGTATCTCCCACCATATCACAGAAGAGTGAACAGATAAATATGAGCGCTTTATTTGATTTAGAAGGATAGACAGGTGGATATTAAGATGTAGCTACACTTCCTTGGTGCCCTGAAATTTCTTGTTCATGCTGTTGTCTTCAATATGCTGTGTTGAAACTATTATAGGTCTGAAAAAGATTTCAAAATTTAAGTTGTGTATAAATGTGATTTTTAATGTAAGCTACGGTAAACTTGGTTTTGAACATCAAACTTTTTAGAACATAGTCTGAAGTTTTGTGTTTGCGATATTGTGCATTACATTGTTAGGAAATAGTTTGATTCAAAATGTACAAGTATAAATAAGATTGTTTTTCAAAGGGCACATAATTAGTACTGAGGAAGGGAAAATTACAATCCTTTGAATAAAAGAATCCCATGCAAGCAAACAGATTTACATAGATTTTTACAATAATAGAGGAAAATTGTAGTAATTAATAATAATGATTGGGGATGCTGGGAAGATAACTTCATGCCTCTTCTTTGATAAGATCTGAAAACAGTTTGATCTTTTGTTAAAGACAGTTATACTTTAGGAAAACATATCAAGTGATATTTGCAAGAATTGTGATTTTAAACAGGATAAAGAGTTGTAATGTTGCATTGGAAAATTTTTGACCCTCAATTAAGCAGCATTCTCATTAATCCTGACGTTAGGGACAAAGTGAACAAAGATTAATAATTAGCATATTGGTTCAGAATTACTGTGAAAGGAATTTTAGGTAAAAGTTTATATTTCTTTAAATCTTATTCTATGTATGTATCATCTTTTAAAAATAAGATTTCTAATGCAAGTTAGTGGTTAAGCCTGGTTAAGAAAGATGTCCATTATTTACAATAATATTAATGCTAAAAATCATGCCAGCATTTACATACGTTCTCTATGCAGATCTTGGCTATAGTAAATCTCACTCTTTGGGATATAAGAGTACAGTTAACACACATCTTACCAGTTGATAATAATTTATCTAAATTTTCAGCAAAACACCTTGTTGGTAATAGCCGGTCAAAGTTTCTTTTAATACAGACAGTACCTAAGAGATTTTCCCCACCCACACCAAGTGTGGTCGCTATCAGGATAAATAATTTCCAAGTCATTTTTGCCTACAGGTGTCCTTAGTGGGATCACAGCTTGTGAAGGTACTTGGCTTATTCGTTTCCAATTATCTGGACTACTCTCCCTTGCCACTGTCCATTCTTTTACATATAGTCTAAAAAATCTTGCTTAATAGTCTGTGAAGATAATAAAACCAGACAAAACTTTGACAAATCATCTCTCTCTCTCTCTCTCTCTCATCTTTCTAGATGAATGATTTGAGAGAGATGTGAATGAAAGATACACAAAATTACAAATGAGTGTGTATAAAAATATTTTTTATTATATTTTAAGTTCTGAGATACATGTGCAGGACGTACAGGTTTGTTACATAGGTATATACGTGCCATGGTGGTATGCTGCACCCATCAACCCATCGTCTACATTAGGTATTTATCTTAGTGCTATCGCTCTCCTAGGCCCCACCCCCCGACAGGCCCCAGTGTGTATGTTCACTTGTCGATGTCTATGTGTTCTCATTGTTCAGCTCCCACTTATGAGTGAGAACATGTGGTGTTTGGTTTTCTGTTGTTGCATTAGTTTGCTGAGAACGGTGGCTTCCAACTTCATCCATGTCCCTGGAAAGGACATGAACTCGTCCTTTTTTATGGCTGCATAGTATTCTGTGGTGTATATGTCCCACATGTTCTTTATCCAGTCTATCACTGATGGGCATTTGAGTTGGTTCCAAGTCTTTGCTTTTGTGAACAATGCTGCAATAAACATGTGTGTCCATGTGTCTTTATAGTAGAATGATTTATAATCCTTTGGATATAAACCCAGCAATGGATTGCTGGGTCAAATTATATTTCTGGTTCTAGATCCTTGAGGAATTGCCACACTATCTCCCACAATAGTTGAACTAATTTACACTCTGCCAACAGTGTAAAAGTGTTCCTATTTCTCCACATTGTCTCCAGCATCTGTTGTTTCCTGACTTTTTAATGATTGCCATTCTAACTGGCATGAGATGGTATCTCATTGTGGTTTTGATTTGCAAATGACCAGTGATGATAAGGTTTTTTTTTTTTTTCAGATGTTTTTTGGCTGCATAAATGTCTTCTTTTGAGAATTGTTTATGTCCTTCGCCTACTTTTTTATGGGGTTGTATTTTTTTCTTGTAAATTTATTTAAGTTCTTTGTAGATTCTGGATATTAGCACTTTTTCAGATGGGTAGATTGCAAAATTTTTCTCTCGTTCTGTATGCTGCCTGTTCACTCTGATGCAGTTTCTTTTGCTGTGCAGACTCTCTTTAGTTTAGTTAGATCCTATTTGCCAATTTTGACTTTTGTTGCCATTGCTTTTGGTGTTTTAGTCATGAAGTTTTTGCCCATGCTTATGTCCTGAGAGGTATTGCCTAGGTTTTTTTCTAGGGTTTTTAAGGTTTTATGTTTAAGTCTTTAATCCATCTTGATTTAATTTTTGTATAAGGTGTAAGAAAGGGGTCTAGTTTCAGTTTTCTGCATATGACTAGCCAGTTTTCCCAACAGCATTTTTAAAATAGGGAATCCTTTCCCCATTGCTTGTTTTCATCATGTTTGTCAAAGATCAGGTGGTTTTATATGTGTGGTGTTATTGCTGAGGCCATTGTTCTGTTCCATTGCTCTATATATCTGTTTTGGTACCAGTACCATACTGTTTTGTTTACTGTAGCCTTGAAGTATAGTTTGAAGTCAAGTAGCCTGATGCCTTTAACTTTGTTCTCTTTGCTTAGGATTGTCTTGGCTATATAGGCTTTTTTGGTTCCATATGAAATTTTAAGTAGATTTTTCTAATTCTGTGAAGAAAGTCAATGGTGGCTTGATGGGGATAGCATTGAATCTATAAATTACTTTGGGCATTATGGCCATTTTTATGATATTGATTCTTCCTATTCATGAGCATGGAATGTTTTTCCATTTGTTTGTGTCCTGTCTTAATTCCTTGAGCAGTGGTTTGTTGTTCTCCTTGAAGAGGTCCTTCACATCCCTTCTAAGTTATATTCCTAGGTATTTTATTCTTTGTGTAGCGACTGTGAATGGGAGTTCACTCATGATTTGCCTCTGTTTGTCTATTATTGGGGTATAGAAATGTTTGTGATTTTTGAACATTGATTTTGTATCCTGAGACTTTGCTGAAATTGCTTATCAGATTAAGGAGCTATTGGGCTGAGATGATAGGGTTTTCTAAATATATAATTATGTCATCTGCAAAAAAAAACAATTTGACTTCCTCTCTTCCTATTTGAATACACTTTATTTCTTTCTCTTGCCTGATGCCCTGGCAAGAACTTTTAATACTATGTTGAATAGGAGTGGTGAGAGTGGGCATCCTTGTCTTGTACCAGTTTTCAAAGGAAATGTTTCCAGCTTTTGCCCATTCAGTATGATTTTGACAGTGGGTTTGTCATAAATAGCTCTTATTCTTTTGAAATATATTCCATCAATACATAGTTTATTGAGAGTTTTTAGCAGGAAGGGGTGTTGAATTTTATCAAAGACCTTTTCTGTATCTATTGAGATAATTATATGGTTTTTGTCATTGGTTGTTTATATGATGGATTATGTTTATTGATTTGCATATGTTGAACCAGCCTTGCATCCCAGGTATGAAGCCAACTTGATCATGGTGTAGAAGCTTTTTGATGTGCTACTGGATTCGGTTTGCCAGTATTTTATTGAGGATTTTCAGATCAATGTTCATTAGGAATATTGGCCAGAAATTTTCTTTTTTGTTCTCTCTGCCAGGTTTTGGTATCAGGATGATGCTGGCCTCATAAAATGAGTAAGGGAGGAGTCTCTCTTTTTTATTGTTAGAATAGTTTCAGAAAGAATGGTACCAGCTCCTCTTTATGCCTCTGGTAGAATTTGGCTGTGAAATTGTCTGGTCCTGGGATTTTTTTGGTTAATAGACTGTTAGTTACTGCCTCAATTTCAGAACTTGTTACTGTTCTATACAGGGATTTGACTTCTTCCTGTTTTAGTCCTGAGAGGGTGTATGTGTTCAGGAATTATTCCATTTCTTCTAGATTTTCTAGTTTATTTGTGTAGAGGTGTGATGGTAGTTTGTATTTCTGTGGGATCAGTGGTAATATCTCCTTTATAATTTTTTATTGTGTCTATTTGATTCTTCTCTCTGTTTTCTTTATTAGTCTGGCTAGTGATCTATCCATTTTATTAATCTTAAAAAAAAAAACAGCTTCTGGATACATTGATTTTTTTGAAGGGCTTTTCCTGTCTCTATCTCCTTCAGTTCTGCTCTGATCTGAGTTATTTCTTGTCTTCTGCTAACTTTTAAATTTGCTTGCTTTTGCTTCTCTAGTTCTGTTAATTGTGATGTTAGAGTGTCAATTTTAGTTCTTTCCCACTTTCTCCTGTGGGCATTTAGTACTATAAATTTCCCTCTAAACACTGCTTTAGCTGTGTCCCAGAGATTCTGGTACGTTTTGTCATCATTCTCATTGGTTTCAAAGAACTTATTTATGTCTGCCTTCATTTTTCTATTTTCCCTGTAGTCCTTCAGAAGCAGGTTGTTCAGTTTCCATGTAGTTGTGGGGTTTTGAGTGAGTTTCTTTTTTTTTCTTTAAATTTATTATACTTTATGTTCTGGGGCACATGTGCAGAATGTGTGGGTTTGTTACATAGGTATACACGTGCTGTGATGGTTTGCTGCACCCATCCACCTATGATCTACATTAGTTATTTCTCCTAATGCTATCCCTCACCTAGCCCCCCACCCCTGACAGAACTTATTGTGTGATGTTCCCCTCCCTGTCTTCATGTGTTCTCATTGTTGAACTCCCACTGTTGAGTGAGAACATGTGGTGTTTGGTTTTCTGTTGTTGCGTTAGTTTACTGAGAATGATGGTTTCTACCTTCATTCATGTCCCTGGAAAGGACATGAATGCATCCTTTTTATGGCTGCATAGTATTCCATGGTGTATATGTACCACATTTTCTTTATCCAGCCTATCACTGATGGACAATTGGGTTGGTTCTAAGTCTTTGCTATTGTGAATAATGCTACAATAAACCTACATGTGCAGTATGCATGTGTCTTTATAGTAGAATGATTTATAATACCTTGGGTATACACCCAGTAATAAGATTGCTGAATCAAATGGTATTTCTAGTTCTAGATCCTTGTGGAATCACCACACTGTCTTCCACAATGGTTGAACTTATTTACACCCCCAACAACATTATGGTTTTTGTTCTTTTGCATTACCTGAGGAGTGTTTTACTTCCAATTATGTGGTCAGTTTTAGAATAAGTCTGATGCGGTGCTGAGCAGAGTGTATATTCTGTTTATTTGGAGTGGAGAGTTCTGTACATTTCTATTTCCACTTGGTCCAGAGCTGAGTTCAAGTCCTGAATATCCTTGTTTATTTTCTGTCTCAGTGATCTGTCTAATACTGACAGTGGGGTGTTAAAGTCTCCCACTATTATTGTGTGGGAGTCTAAGTCTCTTTGTAGGTCTCTAAGAACTTGCTTTATAAATCTGGGTGCTCCTGTATCGAGTGCATATATATTTAGAATAGTTAGATTTTCTTGTTGCATTGATCCCTTTACCATTATGTAACGCCTTTGTCTCTTTTGATCTTTGTTGGTTTAAAATCTGTTTTGTCAGAGACTAGGATTTCAACCCCTGCCAATTTTTTTTTTTTTTTTTTTTTTGCTTTCCATTAGCTTGGTAAATATCCGTCCATCCCATTACTTTGAGCCTATATGTCTTTGCATGTGATACGGGTCTCCTGCATACAACATGGGGATGGATCTTGATTCTTTATCCAATTTGCCAGTCTGTGTCTTTTAATTGGGGCATTTAGTCCATTTACACATAAGGTTAATATTTCTATGTGTAAATTTTATCCCATCATTATGATACTGGCTGGTTATTTTACACATTAGTTTATGCAGTTTCTTCATAGTATCAGTGGTCTTTATGATTTGGTATGTTTTTGCAGTGAGTGGTACCGGTTTTTCCTTTCCATGTTTAGTGCTTCCTTCAGGAGCTCCTGTAAGGCAGGACTGGTTATGACAAAATTTCTCAGCATTTGCTTGTCTGTAAGGAAGCCACCCCTTCCCCAACAATTTTATTTCTTCTCTACTTATGAAGCTTAGTTTGGCTGGATATGAAATTGTGGGTTGAAAATTCTTTTCTTTCAGAATGTTGAATATTGGCCTACACTCTCTTCTGGCTTGTAGGATTTCTACAGAGAGATCTGCTGTTAGTTTGATGGGCTTCCCTTTGTGGGTAACATGACCAAACTCTGAGATTGCCCTTAACATTTTTTCCTTTATTTCAACCTTGGTGAATCTGACAATTATGTGTCTTGGGGTTGCTTTTCTTGAGGAGTATCTTTGTGGCATTCTCTGTATTTTCTGAATTTGAATGTTGGCCTGTCTTGCTAGTTTGGGCAATTTTTCCTGGATAATATCCTGAGGTGTGTTTTCTAATTTGGTTCCATTCTCCCTGTCACTTTTAGTTATGTCAATCAAATGTAGATTTGATCTTTTCACATAGTCCCATATTTCTCAGAGGCCTTGTTCATTCCTTTCATTCTTTCTTCTCTAATATTTTCTTCACACTTTATTTTATTAAGTTAATCTTCAATCTCTGATATCCTATCTTCCACTTGACCAATTTTGTTATTGATACTTGTGTATGCTTCAAGAAGTTCTCATGCTGCATTTTCAGCTCCATCAGGTCATTTATGTTCTTCTCTAAGGTGGGTTTTCTAGTTAGCAATTCATTTAACCTGTTTTCAAAGATCTTAGCTTCCTTGGATTGGGATAGAACATGCTCCTTTAGCTCAGAGGATTTTGTTATTACCCACCTTCTGAGACCTACTTCTGTGAATTCGTCAAATTCATTTTCCATCCAGTTTTGTTCTCTTGCTGGTGAGGAGTTGTGATATTTTTTAGGAGAAGAGGCATTGTTGTTTTTGGAATTTTCAGCCTTTTTGCATTGTTTTTTCTTCATTTTCATGGATTTATCTACCTTTGGTCTTTGATGTTGGTGACCTTCAAATGGTGTCTCTGATTGGATGTCCCTTTTGTTGATACCTATGCTATTCCTTTCTGTTTGTTAGTTTTTCTTCTAACAGTTAGGACCCTCTGCTGCAGGTCTGCTGGAGTTTGCTGGAGGTCTACTCCAGATCCTTTTTGCCTGAGTATCACCAGCAGAGGCTGCAGAACACCGAAGATTACTGCCTGTTCCTTCCTCTGGAAGCTTCATCCCAGAGGGACACCCTCCAAATGCCAGCTAGAGCTCTCCTGTATGAGATGTCTGTCCACCCTTGCTGGGAAGTGTCTCCCCATCAGGAGGCATGGGGGCCAGAGACCCAATTGAGGAGGCAGTCTGCTCCTTAGCAGACCTCCAGAGCTGTGCTAGGGGATCTGCTGCTCTCTTCAGAGCCTGCAGGAAGGAATGTTTAAGTCTGCTGAAGCTGTGCCCACTGCTGCCCCTTTCTCCAGAAGCTAGGTCCCAGGGAGATAGCAATTTTATCTATAAACCTCTGACTGGGGCTGCTGCCTTTCTTTTAGAGATGTCCTGCCCAGAGAGAAGGAATCATGAAAGGCAGTCTGGCTACAGTGGCTTTGCCTAGCTGCGGTAGGCTCCACCCAGTTCGAACTTCCCAGTGGCTTTATTTACACTGTGAGGAGAAAACCATCTACTCAAGCTTCAGTAATGGTGGACACCCCTCCCCCAACCAAGTTCGAGCATCCCAGGTGAATTTTATACTGCTGTGCTGGCAGCAAAAATTTCAAGCCAGTGGATCTTAGCTTGCTGGGACCTGTGAGGGTGGGATTTGCTGAGCTAGACGACTTGGCTCACTGGCTTCAGCCCCCTTTCCAGGGAAGTGACTGGTTCTGTCTCTCTGGCATTCCAGGTGCCACTGGGGTATGAATAAAACAAAAAACAAAAAACTCCTGCAGCTAGCTCAGTGTCTGCCCAAATGGCTGCCCAGTTTTGTGCTTGAAACCCAGGGCCCTGGTGGTGTTAACACCTGAGGGAAACTTCTGGTCTGCAGGTTGCAAAGACTGTGGGAAAAGCATAGTATCTGGGCTGAAATGTCTCATTGCTCATGGCAGAGTCTCTCACATCTTCCCTTGGCTATAGGAGGGAGTTTCTGACCCCTTGCACTTCCTGGGTGGGTCAACACCCCACCCTGCTTCAGCTCGCCCTCTGTGGGTTGCACCCACTGTCTAACCAGTCCCAATGAAATGAGCCCGGTACCTTAGTTGCAAATGCAGAAAGCACCCTCCTTCTGCATTGATCTTGCTGGGAGCTACATACTGGAGCTGTTTCTATTTGGCCATCTTGCCAGCCACCAAATAATCCTTTTTAAATATATAAGAAAGTTATGTAAAACCTTATGCTAATAATTTAATTGTTAAGATAAAATGGGCAATTTTCTACAGAAATATAAATTGTTGAAATTGATTTCAGAATAGAAAAAATGAAATAGACTAATAACCATGAAGGAAGTTGGGAAAAGACAAGTTTAAGGGAATTGCTTGAAAAATATATCTTTTAAATTATATTATGGCTGATTCGTTTTAAATCTTCAAAGAACTGCAAATTTTCATATTTTCTTATTTATATTACTAGAAAGTAAACTCTTCAAAAATAGAGACAAAGTCTATTTTCAAAGCAAGCATATCTCTGATGCATAACTTTGGCAAAGATAATGCTACTACAAACACAGTAGTTTAATCTCATTTATGAACATATGTTTGTATATGTGTGTGAGTGTGTGTATATACACACAATAAACCCTGAAATATAGTTGAAAATTTATATAATTTAGGGACTATGGAAAGACTTTCTAAGGTGGAAGCCATATAAGAAATTTAAAACAATTGATGAATTTGAATAGACAGCTCTAAAAAAAAATTTTAAAAGAAATATGGCAGACAGTGGAAGATAATTAGAAAACAAATAACACATATAAGGTAAATGTCCTCAATATATAAAGATCACCTGCAAGTCAATTAGCAAACATAAAATACCTTATAAGAAAATTGAATGAGGGACATAAACAGAAAATTTATGAATAATATCATTTACTGTATGAAGAGTGTTTAACATTAAAATAATAAAATAATTCAAATTAAATAATAAGATACAGTTTTTCTCCTATCACACTAGAAAATGATTTTGAAAAAATGGCTAATTCTGGAAAAAGTATTTTGAAACTGGCCCTTATGTACACTGATAATGGAGTGTAAAGCAGTATAAATCATCTTCAGGAAAACTTGGCAATATGTATTTAAAAATCCTTAAATAGCTTTATACTCTGTGATCTAGTAATTACATACATTGGAATTTATTCTAAAGAAACAATCAGAGGTGCATAGAAAAACATATTTTAAAGGATGCAGACCACAACATTATTGTAATAACAAGCATTTGAAATCAGTCTAAATATTAAAAGATAAGGGATTATTTAAATAAATTGTGATGCATCTAAATGATGGAATACTGACACCATTAAGAAGCATGTATTAAAATAATATTTAATGACATAAGAAATGTATATGATTTAATTTTAGGTAAAGCAGAATATAAAACAAAGAATTTGAATGATTTCATGATATTTATGCATGCACACATGTAAAGAAAATATTAAAGACACAATTTTTCACAACGTTTATTTAATGTCTTCATGGTGAGATTTCAAGTAACTATATTTTAGTTTCTTTTTTCCCATTTAGATTTTCTGTATTTTCTAAATTTTCTTCGTGGATTTGTGCTACCTTTTGTTATTTTAAAAATGATGATTCAGGCCAGGTGCAGTGGCTCAGGCCTGTAATCCCAGCACTTTGGGAGGCCGAGGCAGGGGAATTGCCTGAGTTCAGGAGTTTGAAACCATCCTGGGCAACACGGTGAAACCCCGTCTCTACTGAAATACAAAAAATTAGCCAGGAGTGGCGGCCTGCGTCTGTAGTACCAGCTACTCAGGAGGCTGAGGCAGGAGAATTGCTTGAACCTGGGAGGCGGAGGTTGCAGTGAGCTGAGATTGCACCACTACACTCCAGCCTGGGTGACAGAGCAAGACTTCATCTCCAAAAAAAAAAAAAAAAAAAAGATTATGTTTCAGAATGCCCACACTGAATAGATAGTTGAAATCAACCCCACCTCATGGAAATCTCATAACAAAGCAAAATATGAATCCATTCAGAGCCTACCTACAATAAGTGAAGTAGTCACAATTTTTAAAATTCAGTAGGCATGAAGAGAATAATAACTTCAGAAACCTGAAAGCCTTAAAAGTAGCACAGAGTCAGCCCAAATAAATGTCTATTATATTAATAATAGGTAAGAAAAAGATAAATATAACAAGTCAACATGTAATTACATCCATTGGCATGGAAGGGGTAAGAGATTCTTTAGACGGCAAACTGCTTGAGAGATCACATTTTACTAGTTCCTGGGTCTTTTGTTTTTCATTTAGCTTTCTTCCTTTTTATGATGCATTAAATTTTTTATCAGATCCACTTTGCTATGAGGATGGATTTGATCATTTAGCATTGTATTATCAGTAGTAAGCCAACTAGACCATGTATTCAAGGTAATTTAATTTTATCTGGAAAGTATAATTGAAGAATTGCATTTTCAATGTTAGACAATATCTAAAATGGTTCCTAGCATGAACCTTGGTCAACTGGATACAATCCTATTTAATCGTGCCTTTAATAGCATTCATTTGAAACCCCAGTGCCAAATTCTAGAGGGAAAAGGACCTTGAATGAAATTGGTTTCTTAAAGGAACTAGGAAGGCAACATGTCTCAGAATTGATGACAATCTTAAAATGTCAGTTCTGCCTGCATTTGAATAGCCCATTCATAGAAAAATGAGCTTACTTTTGCATAGTGTAAAAAATACACATGGGTAGTTACAGAGCTTCCAGAGACAAGTACCTATTTCATCTTTTCTTTAAGTTGCTGGAAAGTAGGCTGAAACATATTCTACAAAATGACTTTTGCAATATTGGCAAAGAGAGAAAAAATGATGCAATTCGATTAAAGTTCTAATAATTATGAGATTAAAATACAATTTAGTTAACTGTACTTTATTTTAATTTCAGCTCTTTAAAATAAAGATGCATAGTTACAGGGCATAATAGACTTACTTTATATAGACTGAGTGACCTCTATTTACTATAAGAACTAATTGGTGCAAAAATAGAATTTAATGGTGCTTACCTGTTGTGGCAAAGATAACCTTGTAGGTACTACAATTTGCACATGATTTAAGCCAAAAGACTGAGAAACAATAGTGGCTAAAATTTGGAGGAGGAAGCTTGTTTTTCTTTTATAACACATGAGGAAAGTGAAAAACATGATTAACATTAAAGTAAAATGGACAAGAAACACATTTTAAAAACATCAAATGTTCATCATTTTTATTATGCAAATAATAGAGAAGAAGCAGTTGAGGATAACAGAAGCCACAGTATCTTCCTGAGTAGACAAATTTTTGTAGATTGTGAAATGTGCGTGTGTGTATGTGTGTGTTGGGAGAGGGAGAGGGTGAGGGCAAGCAATAGAGAGAGGGAGAAGGAACTGGGTGAAGCAAGGAATGGGATATGGAGGGTTTAAATAATAAAGATCTACTCAGGGTATGAGTTCCTTAAATCACCTGAACAATTATATCTAAATAATTGTCAGGTCATTAGGTCAGGCCAACACCTCTTGGAGCTTACTACATCTACTACTATTAGGTAACATACAATATTATCTTTCATTGTCTATTTTAGACATTGCTATTTTGGTTTCTAAAATTGAATTGGTAAAGCACCATCCGAAGAGCTCTCGTGTGATAATGTGGAAGCCAGTCATTTGGATCATAAAAACGCAGGTGAATGGATTGAAACAGTTTTGAGGACGATGGAAGTCAAGTGAAAAAGCCAAATTGATCCTAATATTGAGCCAGTTTCATTTAGTGGATTAGGTGCATGTGTCATTTTTGGCTTCTCAGGTGTGTTATGAGTGCTACTTAATGCTGACTCATTGATTCATATGTAAGGCTCATCTACATCATAATTTAGGAAGATGTCCAATTTCTCTCTCTCTTTCTCTCTCTCTCTCTCTCACACACACACACACACACACACACACAGTTTATTTCATCTATGTGAGAGAAGACTTGATTTGAGAATACATGACAATAGAAAGTTAATGTGATGAGAACACAGGCAGAGCAAGTAGAAAAGGTGCTACAAACAGTTTTGAGTCAACCTTTTTACATTTCTGAGTTATACCTTCTTTTCCTCCAAAATCTCCCACTCCCCACTTATCCTGATAGAATAGGATCTCTTATCCTTATAAAAATCAGTAGCAGAAACTAGGGACCGATCACGTAAGAGACGTAAGGCATTGATAATTTGGAAAATGACATTTTGTCTTTGGAATAATCAGACAGCTTAATTCAACAAATACAAGTTGTGTGCCTGTTATATTTCAGGATAGTGCTAGTCCTTACGGGGACTAATATGAATATACACAGGCCTTGATATTAAGGAGCTTATAACTTAGCAAGGGTAGAAAGATGAGATAGCGAATTTTATTTTAATGTGGTAATTGACAAGGTAAATCATAAACCCCATGAAGGCAAGAGTTGTGCTTAATGTTGCTCACTTATATCCTGATCATCTAGCACATTGTTTTATATGTAAATGTTTGTTCAAAAAGAAAACACAAATGCATGATGAGTGTAATGGTATCAGTGAGAATAGCAGATCACATGTTGGAATTTGAGGTGAATTTCTTGAAAGGGATGATGGCTAAACTGAGTCTTAAACATTAACCAGTTATCGAGGTTAAAAAGGGTGGAGTAGCTGTAGCAAAAGGATTAACAAGAGAACAGAAAAGGAAGTATGAAATAGAATGTTAAGTGTGAGAAACTAAGTATTTTTATAATACTAGAGAATAATATATTTACATATTCTATTAGTTTTGGTGAGCTTGAGGATTTTAAGAAGGGAAAATAGAAAGACATATTTATGTAATTTATGTATAAAGATCATGGTGAAGTATAACCTTCCATATTTTAAAATGTGAATTTATGCAGTGATAAAAATCAGTTAAATTATTTTTTAAAAATTGTATTTATACAAAATGCACAGTTACAAATCTATGAGAACACTGCTATGAACAGAGGACTTATTCTGGAACCAAGCATAAATTTACTCAAAGCACTAACTCCAGCTTTCCATCTCTAATGATCTTAATAGTGATTTCAGAAGTTACATAAGGGAAAATATGCTTTCATAGAGCCAGATGGACCCAGACATAGCCCAGAGATTGGTCACATAGCCAGAAGTTTTAGAATTATTTGTGCAATTATATTTTCCTCTCCAAAATTTGACAGATATTATGTCTATGTAGTGGGTGTAGTTTTCTTTCAGCTCAATCAGTTCCTCTTTGAAATGAGCTTCACTAATGGGTCAGATGTGTGATAATTCAGATACTTCCTGAGATATGAATTCCAAAGGCAGCTGCAGAATTTTTTTAGCATGAATCATTTATTTTTTAAATATACAAATAACACATGATAATTTTGGGAAAATCAGAAAATATAGATAAGCAGAAAAACTTAAAATCATTCTATAATCCACTATTCTGAGTTAACCATTACTAGCATATTGATATATATCTATCTAGAAATGTGTGTGGGGTGTGTGTGTATGTGTGTGTGCATCTGTGTGAAAGAGAGCAAGCCAGAAAGAAATTAATTTGCTAATAAATTAGAACTCTCCTACACTGTTAAATAACTTGCTTTTATAGTTAATATTATCTTGTCACTATAGTTAATATTATCATGTTCAATAACTATAGGGCTAGGTATTTATTTTTTATGGCTTTAGGGTATTCTATCATTGGCATGTAATGACTTATTTAATGAACAATTTTCATGGACACTTAGGTTGTTTTCAGTTTTTCTGCAATATAAATACTAGTGCCTTGAACATATTTGTGCAATTATCTTTGAATCATTGTGCTAGTACCATATCAAGATAAAGTCCTCAGAGTAATACCTAGCAATAAGGGTGAAGAATCTGAGATTTTGCCTTATTTGCAAAGGAAACATGTTAACCTGCCACAGTTTCATGGATATTGGTAGAAGACATAAAATTCCCTGGTCAAAGATAGAGAACAGTTTACTATTCACAACATTAGCAGTAGCCCATAGTATCAGTATTGTATGTGTGTGTGCACATGCATGTGCCAATTCCTCAAGTACTAATTTCCACAGAGCGACTGAAAGAGGACCAGGTGACACTTTCATACATAGTGAGTTACATTACAGGAGAAAAACCCAGAGTTTAAGGGACCAGAATCTTTTCTAATGGGCAGTAATCATACTTCCTCTTTGCTCTGGGGTGAGACGTTATCTTTAACATCTCAAGTTGTAAGAAAATCTGTCCCTTTATACTGGAGGAAGGCAATACCTCCATCTTCCACTACATAAACATCCTTGGAAAGGTGGTCAAGAACAAAGAATTGTCAGTGCCTCACTGTCAAGATGGGTAGTAATGTAAGAGACCCATAGAGGAGAGAATTGTCTCTCAATAGGATTATTGAGTCAGAGTGTATGTGCATTGTAAGTATTGCCAAAACCGCCCTATTTAAAACTGATACTAATTTCAACTCCTATCAATGATTCACGAGAGGTCCTATGTATCTCTACTCTCAGCTACAATGGAATTTGTCAACCTTTTAAATTCTAGCTATCCCAATTGGAGAAAATGGCACTTCATGTTTTAAAAGCTTTTTTCTCTTACTAGTGAGATTAAATATACTTTCAAGTTTATGCTTGCCATTTGTATTTCTTCTACTGTGAATTGCCCTTTCATATCTTTTGTCCATTGTTCTCTACTGATGTTTTACCTTGTTGATATATAGGTGGTCTTAGTAAATTAAAATATGAACATGTTGTATATCACGAACTGCAAATATATGCTCTAAGTACCTTTCTGCATTTGTCTTTTAACTTTATTCTCTTAGCTAATGAAATTTGAAGCTCGATTTATTCTTATTAAAACTCCTTACTCTCTTTCAAAATTACAATTTTCTTTCTACAAATAGCTCTACATTTACAAAATGAGTTTAGTGTCGTTCTGTAATATGAAATGCATGCAATCTTCCAATAATATTCTCTAAATTCATGGTCAGTTTAAGTTCAAATACACACTTCCTTGAATGTATCAGCAGTGCTTTTGTTTTTTGCTGAAGTTTCAAGTTTACTGTGGTCAGATATCTTGTCATATTAGAAAAAAGTTCAATCTTATGAACCATGGGGGTCCAAAAAGTTTAGCCTATCAGAACTCTTTTAATTCCAAAAGTCCATGCTCAGTGAATTTCTTTAGCAAGTTTTATGATCTAGCCATTTGACAGCATTCAACAAAATTAAGTATCTTCTCCTTTTCAGCTTCTTCCAACTATCTCATAAACTGACTATGGTTAGCAGCACAAACACAAAGGAAATTCACTGTCTCGATCACTCCTTTCACATGACTTTATCTTACGAAGCACAAACCTGCCTGATAAATAATAGGGTGGAAACTACATGCAGAATCTTTCTTTTTTCACTTGAATGAACTGTTGAAATGTTCTCATTTATTGCAAGTGCCTCATATATAGAAAGTGAATCCAGCTTTTATATCTTTGGAGGAAAGTTTTCAAATTATTTATTGGCAGGTGGTTAAATACTAGGTATATCATACATATTGGAAACTCTGCAATTTAACAGCGATGTTAGGGAAGATCTGTGATGAAGGGTGAAGTATTAGAATAAATAGAGCTGGAGTTACCCATATGGAAAAAAATTTAAAAAATTTCTACCTCAAACTATATACAAAAAACAAACTCCATGTGATTTAAGTGTTTTGATGCCAAAAGCAAACAGAGATGAAAGACTTTTTAATGAAAACGTACAAAATGCTAACCATAAAGTAAAATAATGATTATTTTAAGTACATTAATGAAGTTTCATTAATATACACCTTATAGTGAAAAAACAACCTACTAACTGAGAGAAGACATTTGCAACACATATTTGTCATAGACTATTACCCACAATGTAAATAAAACTCCTATAGATCAATCAATACAAAAACAACAAAGAACATGAACAGAAAAATGGGTAAAGTCATATAAAAGTCATTTCGCAAATGGCAAAAAAAATACATACAGCTAATAAACATATACAGAGAGGTTTGAGCTCGTTAATAACGTAATCCTGTAATATATAAGTATGAGATAAAACTTACTTGAAAACATAAGGAAATAATAAAATAAAAATCAAGTTGTGTCTTCTTAAGTAGAGGAAAGTAGGAGATGGACTAGCAGAAAAGCACAAAAGTAGATGTATGTTATTGTCATTGTTCTGGCTCTCAGGTTGGGTAGTAAGAGCAAGAAAGTTCATTACACAGTTAAAAAAAATAAAACCAAACCTTAAAGAAACAAAAGCAATTTCCTCACGTGGCCTAGGTAAGACAATAACAGTACCTTATCTTACTGGCCATTGGCCATGATAGCTATACAAGAGATGAAAGTGATTCCAACTGAGCCAATCAAAGTCTTCCCCAGGGACTTTTCTCACTGATGCTGGTAGTATGGACTTTTTGTCTCTCAGATAGCAAATAGTGAGTATGGGAGGCCTGAAATACTGGTGGCCACATCTTCCACTATTTGGAAGAGGTGGTCTGTGAAAATGGTCAGCTATTCCAGTATGTAGCAACAAGCAGAAAGTAGAGATAGAAGGGTCCTAATGTTGTTTGTGCCCCTGATATAGTCATATTAGAGGTAAACTCCACTCCTAGACTTCCCAGTTAAATGAACAAACAAACTCCCCTTTCTGCTCAGGCTTTCTCAAGTAGGATTTGGGACACCTGAAACCAAACATTCTTGGCCAATAGAGAGAATGCTAAAGATAAAGGATTAGAGGCAGAGACACATTGAAAGAACACCGTCCTCAGCAAAGCTTCAATCTTTTCTCCTGTACTTGTTGAACATAAGGCATTTACATATTATTTTAGACCTCAAATTACCTACCTTTGGAATCAGTATTTCTTGATTAGCTGCATCCCTTGACGTCTTATGATAACTGTTAATCCTTATTTCTGTCAGCACTGACCAAGTAACCAGTGAAAACAGAGCCCCAAACTAGGCACTACTACTAAAGGAAGGAGATGTATGTCAGAAATAAAGGATGCAGTCCCTGATGTTGTGAAAACTAACACTAACTATCACAGACAATTTTTAGTTCAAGCCTCTTGGTTTATAATTTGGAAGGTTGTATCTAGCGAGGTTAAGCAGTTTTTCTAAGGTTACACTGCTAGTTTGTGTAAATACCTGGAACGAGAATCTAGGTGTCCCTGACTCTAGTTTAGTGCTCTCTCAATTATATAACACTGACTTCTCTCTTTCCCCACCTGCAGTAGTGTAGTAGTCAGGGTTCTCCCAAGGGACAGAACCATTAGGAACCATCTCTCTCTCTGTCTCTCTCTCTCTCTCTCTCTCTCTCTCTCTCGTGTGTGTGTGGTGTCTGTGAAAAAGAGATTATTAGGGAGAAATGACTCATAAAATTGCAATGGCAAAGTCCCACTACAGGCCATCTGCAAGCTGGAAAATTAGAAAAGCCAGTAGCGTGGCTCAGTCCAAGTTCAAAAGCCTTAAAACCAGGGAAGCTGGCAATGCACCCCTCAGTCTGAGGCCAAGGGCCTGAGAACCCCTCAAAGGCCACTGATGCTAGTGCCAAAGGCCAAAGAATCTGGAGTCTGACGTCCAAGAGCAGGATAAAAGGCACCTAGCTCTGAAAGGAAGGGAGAGTGGAAGCTCAGTAAGCTGAATACCTGCTTCTTCCACCTATTTTATTCTAGCTGCCCTTGCAGCTGATTGGATGGTGCCTACACACTGTAGAGTGCATCTCCCTCTCCCAGTCTACTGACTCGCACATCAATTTCTTCTGAAAACACCCTCACAGACAGGCTCAGAAACAGTCATCCAGGCATTCCTCAATCCAATCAAGTTGACACCTAATATTAAGTATCACACCACCCAAATGGGGATTAAATACTAATCAGTTATTTGCTCATTACTATTAAAAGGAACAGAAAGTATAATTTGAACAAATAATACCATCTGGAATAAATGAATGAATTCTGCCTAACTTCAACTCTTTTATTTCCTGTGTAATGTAAAAAGAATGCTAAACTGAGAGTCAGGAGAGAGTTCTTATCTTGGTTTTGCCAGTAGCTAATTGAATCACCTGCAGAACTCACATTTTAGTTTCCTCATTTAAAAAGGAGGGGCTTTGCTTTATGTTCTAGTATTTATATGCAACCTTTTAATTCTGATGTCATCCAAAGTATGCAAGCCTTCCGTCAAGCTTCTTGGCATTTGAAAGTAGCCGTGAGTTACAGACTGTCTAGCACCTATAAGTTGCCCTCCTGTTTCTGGTTCTGAACTTGCTGGCATCATAATTCAATTATCAAACTTTTGATTATTGTTAATTCTAATTGCTCTTAGCAGTGACCTTATCTAACCCTATCTCCCCTCACCAGGGCCTCTTCTATAAATGATGTCAGCTGGAATGTTAAAATGACAAAAAGTTTATTGTAATAGAATAGCCATCTACCAGGCATCACTTCACGATGAGTTCCTTCAATTTCAAAAGTCTGAGATGATTGTCAATTTTCTTAATATTTATGCTGTCGGTTCACTTAGTTCCTCCTTCCCACACTGAAGCGTGGGTTATTAAGCTTCTCTCATCTTCACTCTGTACTCCTTTATAAAAAATAGCGAGTCTACTACAACAGCTTCCTCAAGCTAGCTTATATTTTTTCTATATATTTTATGCCTTAGGCCTTCTATAGTAACATTGCTCATTGCCCCATCCCCCTTCAATTCTAAAGTTTTCAAAAATTTTGAACAGAAACACTAAAAACTTGGTTTTATATAATAGATTTCTCATACTCCTCTACTGGAATTTATATAAAAGAAAAGAAAAGAATGAAGGCAACTTATTGAACTGAAAATGACTGAGAAAAATTCATTGTTTATACTATTCCAAGGCTTTATTCAGGAAAAACAGACCTGAAAAATATAGGAGAAAGATACAGATGGATCCAATTGGTGACAGTAGAGTATAATATCATTATATCTCCAAGTGTTTGATCACTAAAGACTTGACATTACCAAGCCTGGGGGCTTACAATTAGGAGACTAACAAATCTCCTCATACCAGTCTACATTTTTAAATTATGATTGAAAAATTAAAGTATAATTGAAAAATAATTCAGAATAAGCTCAATTATAATTGTGTTGTGGGATAGAGTAAATATGAGTAAAATGTAGCCTATTTCTCTTTCCAGCTATTTATGTACAGATCATCAACCAGCTAGAATTGAAGGCCAACTAGGGTAGTTAGACAAATGAAGCTTTTAAGTTAAAAGCACACCTCTATTAGGTGAAGTTTTAAAAAATTCCATCTCATTGAGGAATGAGGGGCATGTCACAATAGAATAATGTCTACATTTTGAAAAAATAGTACAACTTTCTAACTCTTGACATTTCTGCTCAAAACGTGTTCCTGGGTTAGTTCTTACAGTTACATGGACAAGGCTTCAAATGTAGTCATTGAACCCTTTGGATTAGTTAATGTAGTTTGCAGAACAGCTTGTCATTTAAAACATGAAACAGAAATATTCAGTGAATTCCAAATAAAAGTATTTTCTGATTTTAAGAAAAAAGAGAGATGAAGTGAGAGTAAGAACAAGAGTCAGGGCCAGACATGGTGGCTCATGCCTGTAATCTCAGCACGTTGCTCAGCCAAGGTGGGTAGATCACCTGAGGTCAGGAGTGTGAGACCAGCCTGGCCAACATGGTGAAACCCTGTCTCTACTAAAAGTACAAAAATCAGCCTGGAGTGGTGGCAGGCACCAGTAATCCCAGCTACTCAGGAGGCTGAGGCAGGAGAATTGCTTGAACCCAAGGAGGCAGATGTTGCAATGACCGAGCTCATCATGCCACTGCACTACAGCCTGGGCGATAAGCAAGAGTGAGACTCTGTCTCAACAAAACAAAACAAAACAAAAACAAAAAAAAAAACAAGAGTGGGGTAGAGAGACAGGCAGAGAGAATGAGTTATGGAAGGGATGATTAATAAGATTAAGACAACTAAACTGATATTTTATTAATATTTAATGCTGTTCATCCAATTAATTCAGAATATATTACAAGCATTAGCGTAAAGCCCAGTGAAATCTCACCTTAAACAGGTGATGCCTAGTGACAGACATTTTCTCCAAAACACCCATGAGAAATGTGGGTAGAATCAGTGGTAGATAAGGTCACAGTTTCTGGGCCTTGTTCTCGTTGACAGTATAATACTGGAATTTCAGTCTGTAATTATTATTTACTTTGCTATGTTGAAGTCAATTAATATAAAAGTTATTTACTGTTCTTGATAATTAGGTGTAGTGATTAAAGCATGTTTTATATCACGCTGGAATTTTCTTTTTAAATAACTCATGAACAGAAAACGGCAGCTGGATCTGATGGTTTGGTTATTGTGCCAGTCTTTGAAGGGAGGTGATAGGTACATTCTTTCTATATTTAAATGGTCACATTGTAGTATGCATTGTGAGCCTAACATTGTTTATGGAATTGGATAGTAAATGAGTAAAATGATAGTCACTGTTTGCTGTGCATAAAGATGGCAGCTATTTGTTAGCTTAGGTGCCTTTTTCTGCTAGACCATGCTAAATAGTCGTCTATAAGAGACATGCCTGGTTTGGGTTTGGTTTTTGGTTTTCAGATATGGTAAAACAAACAGCAGTGTTACATCCAATGTCTGGCTGGTCAAATGAGAGAGAACAGAACATGATAAAAAGTGGAATAGATTGCTGAAATGGACTGAAAAAAAATCCTGTACACTGAAACAGGCTTAGTTTAGTACTTCTTTCTGTGATTAGAAAGCTGTACAGCCTGATTGATATTCATAGGTGAAAAGTGGTTTATATTTAATATAAATAGGGAGACTGATTTGAATTGTCCAGATAAATAACACCCTCTTCCCACACATACAAAGGATAAGCATATGCTTTCAATTTTTATTATTGACTGAATTATTCACATCTTGGTGAGGGATAAGCATAAGTGTTGAATAGACTTATACATAAAGTCCTCATACTTTGTATAAAAATCCTTGCATGGGATTTGTGAAATAAAAAGTAAAGGCTGCCAAGGTGTGTGACTTAGGAAGATGTTTATCTTGATTTTAATTGGAGAAGAAATAATTTATTAACAAAGATATAATATCCAATAGAGCAAAAAGGCAAATGCCACAAGATTAACAGACTACTTCATATTAAATATTAGGTAGTAAGAGTAACCAAGACAATATGAGCACCTAATATTTAACACTGTGCTATTCATTGTTTTTAGAGTCATGCCACATTTTATCTCAGTAAATTCTCATGTGACATTGTGAGGTAGGAATGACCATTATCAGCATTTTATTTACAAAAATAAAGAGGCACAGAGAATATTGGGGTTAAGTTACTTGCCTATGGTTGCACAGTTATTAGGTGACAGAGACATGAGAACAGGCCGGAAAATGGCAGTGTGTTTATTTTCTGGGAATTATAAATTAGAGCAACGACAGATAGCCAGCTGATCTAGTCTCTTCCCAAAGCTAGTCAGGCCACAGATGGCTTACCAATCTGTCTTTCTTTCAATTAACCATTCACTGCAATTTTCAGGATACTCCTCTTCCTACATCCATGGATGTCCTTTAGCAACAGATTCTGTCTCAAACAGACAAGAGTCCAGTTGTGCATGATTTCTGACAGTTTCTGGGCATCTTACTGATGGGCTTCTTTTTTTTAAGATAATACTTTCTGAGGCAGTATTCCTCACAGAAGCAATTTTTTTGCATAAATTGAACAATTAGCTCAAGATAAAATGTTGCAGAATATGAGAGAAATACCTATGACATGTTTTGATAAGCATGAATGATCAAAAGAAACCTAGTTTTAAGTAGATATAGAATCGGTATGGTATATTATTTCAGAATAAACTTATATAAGCAAAAGACTATGAAATAAAAAATTTGGATGGAAGAGGTATTATATAGAGTATGCTGATGAAAAGAGAAAGTTGAAAGACCAGAGGTCCTGAAAACTCACCTGTGATGAACAATGAAATGATGGTACATCATTGTCTGTTTGTATTAAGTTTAGAAAAGTTATAAACGGATATAGGGACCCAAAAAGAAATGAGCAGAAAGTACTGATTCACTCTGTGTACAGAAATTAAAGAGCTATTGTTACGGAAAACCTGAATGTGCAGTGGGGTAAATAATAATTTAAAAAGCCGCTGACTCAGGAGTGAGAGCCTATCTTTTTATTAAGGAAAAGAAAATGGGTGGCTGAAGGGAGGGGTGGTGCAATTTATAAGACAGCCCTGGGAATATAAAATTGAGGAACTCTATATGAATGGAGGTGACAGACTGCTATGTACAGGAATTAAATCATAACAGCAGCACAGAATTTAATGGTACTTTTTGTCAGGGTAGCAAAATGCTACCGTGCACCTGCACCGTTTCTGAAAGAAAATATTTGCACATAATGAACCCACATGTGCAAATATGTAGTTGGTAATCAGTGGAGCAGATTATCATCTTATCTCTGCAATTACATGTTGTTTCAAGGACATGCAAGAATTGCAGAGTGCTTTGAAACCTCTGTTTCATATTTCCCATGGGGCAAAACTAACATTCTTAAACTGCCTTGGTGATCGAGTCTGCAGCTCCCCTGATCTCCTGCGAAAGGACTTGGATTTCATGCTCAGAGTAAGTCAAAGCAGATGGGAATTATTTCGAATTTGGAAAAACAAGGAAGCTTCAATTAATGGGCTGCTGGCAGGCAACCTCTGCAGTGCACATTTTACTCCCACACACATTTTGTTTGCGTGTACACACTCATGCATATTATTTCTTTTACCTTTTAAGGAGAGGATCACACTTTAGTAATGACAGAATGTCTGAACAGAATTCAATATGTGTTATGTCTTAGCAGTTTAATTTAATGGTAACAAAGGGGGAGTTATGCAAATCCAATTTCAGAAACAGAGATGAACTACTGACATATTTGGTAAAGGCAAGTCCAATTTCAAGACCAAATAATCTTTCTCTCAATGTGTGGCAGACCGAATTAAACATAAGTTTAGTGTCACGGTGGGGAGAAAAAGAGCTACTCTTACTTGATATATGTGTGTGTAGTCGAGGGTGGGATGGGGAATACATTCTAATTCCCACTGCAGGGGTACAGTTTACTGAATAGGTCATGTCAGAGGGAATGAAATTTCTGTTTCACTTCCTCTCAATAGTGGGACGACATTAGTTCTTGGTTCTTAGCCAGATTCCAGGGAAGCTAGTGAATAAAGAGCTATGGAATACATAATAATATAACAATATTAGAATTCATAGTTCTTCCCCACCTAATTGCTTTATTGTTTCACTTTCAAGAGCACAATGTGAAGGAAGTACAAATTTCAAGAAAATAGATATAGGAAAAATGTTTCTAATTAGATAATATATTTTATTATGAGAAAATTAAGCAAAAGACATTGTTTTATAACCATTTGTTTCCTGAAAGACAATTAGAAGGTTTGTGAATTAATTAGTTTGAGAAGTAAAAGGAGACCACCTATCCTGTGCCATGTTGTTGTCTGTAGTGGAGTTGTGTCATCTATTGCTCTGCTAGGCATGCCAATTCTGCACTTCAGCTCTCTGTACATATACAAACTCTGCCCTAAATTCCAAGCAATGGATAAAGTTAATTTCAGAAGATAAGACTATATAAATTACTAAATGCATTTCTAGACATGTGAATTTATACTCCAGAATTTACCAGGTGAAAATGTGTAGGTCACAGCCTTCAAGATCGGCTGTTCCTTAAGCGATGCTGCCTTTAATTTGAATCTTGAAGGTGGCTATATCTTTCAAAGAGGAAAATGTTAGCAAATATTGAACAAGCAACTGGAGAAGATGACACAGAAAAGAGTTGCTTCTAGGAGGAAGAACAGTGATAATCAGGAGGAGATCTCTAAAACCACTCAATATTTAAAGAAAAGAAAGACATACTGTAGCCTTGTAGTATAGTTTGAAGTCAGGTAGCGTGATGCCTCCAGCTTTGTTCTTTTTGCTTAGGATTTTCTTGTCTTGGCTATGCAGGCTCTCTTTTGGTCCCTGATGAAGTTTAAGGTGGTTTTTCCAGTTCTATGAAGAGGGTCATAGGTAGCTTGATGGGGATAGCATTGAATCTATAAATTACTTTGGGTAGTATGGCCGTTTTCACAATATTGATTCTTCCTAACCATGATCATGGAATGTTTTTCCATCTGTTTGTGTCCTCTCTTATTTCCTTGAGCAGTGGTTTGTAGTTCTCCTTGAAAAGGTCCTTTAGATCCTTTGTTATTTGTATTGCTAGGTATTTTATTCTCTTTGTAGCAATTGTGAATGGCAGTTCATTCTTGATTTGGCTCTCTTTAAGTCTGTTATTGGTATACAGGAATGGTTCTGATTTCTGCACACTGATTTTGTATCCTGAGACTTTGCTGAAGTTGCTTATCAGTTTAAGGAGATTTTGAACTGAGACAATGGGGTCTTCTAAATATACAATCATGTCGTCTGCAAATAGAGACAATTTGACTTCCTCCTTTCCTAACTGAATACCCTTTATTTCTTTTTCTTGACTGATTGCTCTGGCTAGAACTTCCAATACTATATTGAATAGGAGTGGGGAGAGAGGGCATCTTGTCTAGTGCCAGATTTTAAATTGAATGCTTCCAGCTTTTGCCCATTCCATATTTTATTGGCTGTGGGTTTATAGTAAATAGCTTTAATTGTTTTGAGATATGTTCCATCGATACCTAGTTTCTTGAGAGTTTTTAGCATAAAGGCTGTTGAATTTTGTCAAAGGCCTTCTCTGCATCTATTGAGATAATCGTGTGGTTTTTGTCTTTGGTTCTGTTTATGTGGTGGATTATATTTATAGACTGTGTATGTTGAACCAGCCTTGCATCCTCAGGATGAAGCCTACTTGATTGTGATGGATAAGCTTTTTGATGTGCTGTTGCAATCGGTTTGCCAGTATTTGATTGAAAATTTTTGCATCTATGTTCATCATGGATATTGGCCTGAAGTTTTCTTTATTTGTTAAGTCTCTCCTGGGTTTTGGTATCAGGATGATGTTGTTCTTATGAAATGATTTAGGAAGGATACGTTCTTTTTGTATTGTTTGGAATAGTTTCAGAAGGAGTGTTACCAGCACCTCTTTGTATGTCTGGTAGAATTCAGCTGTGAACCCATCTAGACCTGGGCTTTTTTTGGTTGGTAGGTTATTAATTGCTGCCTCAACTTCAGCCCTTGTTATTGGTCTATCCAGGGTTTCAACTTCTTCCTGGGTTAGGCTTGGGTGGGTGCAAATGTCCAGGAATTTATCCATATCTTCCATGGAATACTATGCAGCCATAAAAAATCATGAGTTTCTGTCCTTTGTGGGGACATGGATGAATCTGGAAACCATCATTCTCAGCAAACTGACACAAGAACAGAAAACCAAACACTGCATGTTCTCACTCATAAGCAGGTGTTGAACAATGAGAACACATGGACACAGGGAGGGGAGCATCACACACTGGGGTCTGTTGTGGGGGAATAGGGGAGAGCTAACAGGGGTAGAAATGCCAGATATAGGTGATGGGGGGATGGAGGCAGCAAACCACATTGCCATGTATGTACCTATGCAACAATCCTGCGTGATCTGTACATGTACCCCAGAACTTAAAGTACAATTAAAAAATAAAAATAAAAACAAATTTTAAAAAAGTTAAAAAAAGAAAAAAAAAAAAAGAAATAGGCATGAAGTAGGAAGGAATTGATGCCAGCACAAAAAGAGAAATAGAGTTGTCACTAGGAGGTAGAGGAATCACCATTTCTTAGTTTTATTGGGGAGAAAGATTTTGCCAAGCTACTAATTTACATCCCCTATGTCCCCCCAAGAATAATAATTTATTGAGCAGAGGGATGATTTAGAGAGAGAGAGAACACTCTGAAATATGAGGCAGAGTAGGCTGCTGAAAGCGAGTGAGCCAGCAGCAACCCGAGACTTCTGCATTGGGTTTTTATGGAGTCAGATTTTTTCTTGAAGTTCCTGCCTCTATCTTAAGTCTCAGCATTTTCCTTTGTCTACTTTTCCCACTTCTCCCTTAAGTCCTCAACTTCCCCCTACCCCACCCTGTTCTGCTCCACCACCGCCTAGTTCCAACCCCAGGCTTGTAGGACCCTCCCTTACTATTAGTTGGTGAGCATGTGTTGCCCAGGAGTTGGACACAAATTTCACCCACATTATCTCTCAGGAATTTCCTCCCTCCTTTACCCTCTTCCCCTTATCAGCATGCACCTAGTGACATTCTGACATGTTAACTGCAGCGTGAATGATTACAGAGTATCTTAAAGATGGTTCCTTTCTGCATAGTTATTTCCCCTCTCCTTTGCTTACAGCTAGCATGCATGTTTTGGGTGATCCTGGGTGTGACATTTTCCAGACCTCCCATTTCTCAGGGACTCCCCTCTCTTTCTCATGTCTAGCTATCTACCTACTCTAACAGAGCTAAGATAGAGGTACAAAATCATTTAAGCCACAGAGTGAGTGCTTTCTGGAACCAGATCTACCTCCATTCTTTCAAGTTCGTGTGCCATTTTGTAAGCAATTTTGAACTAACTTCTGTCACATGCACCGAGATGTAAGCATGCTTAAAAGCAGGCAAATTCTAAGAGTGCTGCATATTTTGGAAAAATTATGAGGACTCCTATTCCAGAAGGCTTCATGTTTTTTCATCTTCTGGGTTCTCTAAACTAAACATAGCATGTGTATTTTAGAATTTAAACATATATACTTCATAAAATAATTTTGAAGACTTGGGTGCAAGAGAAAACCTAAGATTGCCTAAGTTAGAAACTACTAGAATGCCGGCTCCTCAAATTACATTAGAAAATAGCTACAATGCAACAGAGTTGATAAGGCATTACAATGTTTCCTTACTGAAGGGGGTAAAATTTGAAGATCAATTGCTGGAAAATAAAGAGATTTCAGGCCTCTGGATGGTATTTGCCACAGATGTAGTTTTATGGACAGAGTAAAAGTAATATTCGAGATGGTAAAAATATTGTAACAATGCTAATCCTAGCAAAGTGATACTGTGGTTCTGTATATGGAGGCCCTAAAGGAATCTTCATCCCTTTTTTAGCCTTTCCAGAGTTTGCTCGCCATTTTTTCAGCTACACTCACAGTTTTCTTTTTTCTTGTTTCTTTTTTTTTTTTTTTTTTTTGAGACAGAGTCTCATTCTGTCACCAGGCGCCAGGCTAGAGTGCAGTGGCACAATCTCGGCTCACTGTAACCTCCGCCTCCCGGGTTCAAGCAATTCTCCTGCCTCAGCCTCCTGAGTAGCTGGGACTACAGGCGCACACCACCACGCCCAGCTAATTTTTGTATATTTAGTAGAGACGGGGTTTCACCATGTTGGCCAGGATGATCTCGATCTCTTGACCTCGTGATCCGCTGACCCCGTGATCCGCCCGCCTCGGCCTCCCAAAGTTACACTCACAGTTTTCTTTGCTGCTTTTGTAGCCATCTCCAACAGCTTCTTGATTGCTTTTTTATCCTTTGTTCACTTACTGATCCCAAACCAATACCATACACTTGAGATTTTGTCATAAAAGCACCATGCCTCTGGGTATCAATTACCGTATCATCCTTTGGCGCATAGAAAGCCTCTCAAAATGTAGAGGTTTGAAACAGCCATCATGTATCAGCTTACAGTATGCTGGGTTGGCAACCTGGCCTGGGCTCAGCTGAATCATTCTGAACACCGGTGTCGTATGGGCTCACTTAAGTCTCTGAAGTCAGCTGGCCGGTAAGTTGGGGCTGGACAGTCTAAGGTAGTTAGGTAGATTTTATTTTCCAAACACAACCACACCAATATGTCATCCCGTAAACTGTCCTTACCTTGTGTTATCAATATTCCTACAATGAGGATACATCTTTTCCTCCTATTGAATTTGGGTAGGTCTGTCTGAAATGCATGGTTTTCAAGATTAGGTTAAGAAAAGGCTACACAGTTTCTTCCTGGCTTTGTTTCTTAGGACATCTGTTTTCCAACCAACCAACCAACCACACATAGAGGAAATCCACACGGGCTCACCCAGAGAAACAAGACAGAGTCCCCCCTGAAGAGCAACTGACACACCCAATCTAAAGTCAGCATCAACCACCAGAGATACGTGAATCTTCAGATTATTTTCGCCTGCAGCCTTTAAACTGTCCCAGCTGACAACAAGTGAAGCAGAGTTGAGCTATTCCTGCCAAGTCTTACTCAAATATCATATTCTGGAGAGAAAAAAAAGTGAGTGCTGTTTTAAGCCACTTAGTTTGGGGATGATTTATTATGCAGCATGAAATGACTAAAACAGATGGCCTCATTCATATGGGTGGCAGTTTGCAGGCTGTGGGGAGGCTTTAATTCTATTCAAAATGGTTTCTTCGACTGGAGTCTAACTCGGGCTCATTCACATTTTGATTTCATACATCCAAGCAAAGAGAAAGAGGGCAAGCCCTTAAATGTACAGCCACTCTTTAAGCCACAGCTTCTATCATACTTACTGATGCCCGACTGACAAAACAGCTTATCTAGAATCTACATCATAACAGAGTGCCTTGGTCACGGGACCTGAAAGGTCCAATACACATTCTGAAGGCATATGACTTGTCACATCAAATCAAATGTGACACACAGTTACTCGCATATGCAGTTTTCAGTTTTCTTTCTGGGTAACTACCACAGATTTCCTAGGTTTCCTGGGACCTAGGAGAAGCTGTAAATTTGGAAATTTGTAGATGATGTAATTAGTGCCGGTAGCTTAAGTAGATATAAAGATCAGAGATTTTTCCAGAGATAATCAGAGGGTAAGTTGCACTCTCAAGTAGGCCAAAGTGTCTTATGAAAAGCTCCAGACTGTTGTCATTTTCCCATCACAAGGCCTTTATATGCCAGAGTAGAACATTATGAATGCTAGTCTAAGACTGGTGCTATGACATATTCTGACACTTCTCTTTCTAATATTGTCTCAACTGAAAGGCAGGAAAACTGCCACCAACTTATATAAAAAGAGACATGAAAAACTTTTCTGGAGTTCAAAAACTCAAGTGGGATTTAAGATGTTATTCCACGGTTCCCCCACAGAGTAAGGAACTTCAGATAGAGGTAGGGCTCTGTGAAGTAAAGAGACTTTCAACTTTAATAAAGGCACAGTCACCAAACCTGGCTTACAAAAGCCTGGGCTGTTTTCATTAGAGTATTTCAAAAATGAGCTTTTGAAATAGATATTTACAGCTCAGAAGTGAGTCTGATTGACCTGAGGGTGAGAGCTAAGCCTCATAGAGATGAAATCAATATGATATTCTATTTACCATGAGAGATTACAGATCTCAGATTGTCTTCTAGCAGAGGAGAATGGGGAGGGGATAATTGATTCGTTCAAAAGGCAGAGGAAATAAAATCTCTGGAGTACAGGAGGAGCAGAGATAGAAGATGATTGTGAGACATTGCAGTAGCATGTTCTGAGCATCTAGAGTGTAACTGAAAGATATTAGATCGAGCCATGTGAAATTACCACTTTCGTAGAATAAAAAACTTTAAATATTTTACCTGGTTCAACTTAATGATTAGGAAAAAGAAGGCATTCATATATATTCTTTCCTCCATCTCTATTTTGTGAAGAGCAATTATCCTCAACATCTGTGGAGCTGCACTATTCTCTCCTTAATGTTTCTGATTTATCCATATGGGTTGCTAGGCAGGTTCTTGGGTGTCTGTCTATAATATACAGACACATGATAGTTCCTTCGCTAAGCCAAGTATGCATTTCTCAGTCAATGCAAAGAAATGGAAAGGAATTACGGAGCCTGAATAATCAAACAAAAAAAAAATCTTGACAGCTTCCAAACATTCTAGAAATATTCCTACATTAGGAATAAGGTATACTGCAGAATATGGTAAGCAGGTCTTAGTATTACATTAATTTCTACTGCATGATACTAAAAACATTCATCATGACAGGTGTGGGAAGAAAAGACATAAATTCATATTAAGGAACAGAGAAAGTTTTGATTAAAAACCCATCTCATCTCTGCATGAAATGCATACATGCACATATGCACATATGCATATATATATATGTATATATATATATATATATATATATATACCTATAGCATTGAGATATGAATGAAATGATTCTGTAGCAGGAGTGGCCACAAGAAACAGAGCTCTTGAACACCGAATGGGGAAGAAAGGAGTTTATTATTACGGCCAGGAGCTGGGCGATGATTTGTCTAAATAACCCAGCTCGTCTAACTAAGAGAGGCTCTGCCTTTATATAGGCTAACACTCTAGATATTACCCATGAAAGAATCTTAGGTTTACGGCCTTAGAAATTACGGGTGAAAGTGTTTTGGGTTTACAGCTCTAGTTTTGGGTTTACAGTTTTAGAACTCACATATGAAAGGGTTTTGGGTTTACAGCTTTAGGAACTACATGTGAAAGGTTTCTGGTCTCCGGATGGAGGAGTGGGGTGGCAGTTTGATCTTGTTTAAGTAAAAACAGTGTTTTCCAGAGAGATTTCCCACTACCAAGCATGCTATTTATAGGAAGGTGACTCAGGAGATGCCAGTTGGCCGGACTTTTTTTTTTTTTAATTGCATTTTAGGTTTTGGGGTACATGTGAAGAACATGCAAGATTGTTGCATAGGTATACACATGGCAGTGTGATTTGCTGCCTTCCTCCCCATCACCTATATCTGGCATTTCTCCCCATGTTATCTCTCCCCAACTCCCCACCCCCTGCTGTCCCTCCCCTATTTCCCCCCGACAGAGTCCAGTGTGTGATGCTCCCCTCCCTGTGTCCATGTGTTCTCATTGTTCAACACCCACCTATGAGTGAGAACATGCGATGTTTGATTTTCTGTTCTTGGGTCAGATTGCTGAGAATGATGGTTTCCAGGTTCATCCATGTCCCGACAAAGGACACGAACTCATTGTTTTTTATGGCTGCATAGTATTCCATGGTGTATATGTGCCACATTTTCCCTGCCCAGTCTATCATCGACGGGCATTTGGGT
>CAUYLG010060327.1:0-23699 GCA_963573385.1 Cacajao melanocephalus | reverse complement strand
TTTTTAATACCCATTTTTAGACTGCATTCTAGCCTGGGCAATAGAACAAGAATCCCGTTCTCTCTCCCTCTTTCTCTTCTTCTTTCTTTCTCTCTTACATTCTTTTTCTTTCTTTCTTTCACTCTTTCTTTCTTTTCTCTTTTTCTTTCTAAAAAATAAAAAAAATTTGATTAAATTTGCATGATTATTATATTGGCACAGAACAATTAGAATTATAATAGATTCCAGTGTTTTTGTGGCCTTTTAAATGTGTTTTGGGGATTTATGTCACATTTCTGTACTTTTTTAAAAGTACAAAATTTTGTACATTGGAAAATTGGAGGTGGTTATGTGCCCCCAAATTGTCTAATATATAGATCTCACGCCTACCATTACACTTGTGAAGGGAAGGCTTTTCTGGCAGTGGGGACATAATGAGTAGAGGAGGGAAGGGGAAATGAGCTCTTTGTTTTGGTAGAAAAGTGAGAGCTACTCTTCCAGTGACAAACCACATTGCCTGGCTTTTCTTCTACAGGCACTGCCTGTGTTCCTGTGGACACTGGAGTTAGAGCTCTCATTCATGGTCATGATTCTCACCTCCAATTCTACTTTGTCTTGTACCATCTCTCCTCTTCCCACTGTTTTCCAGCCCCCTCTGCTTCTTTTGGGATCCTTGAGCATGTCAAGTTCTTTTCTGACTCAGGTTCTTTGAATTTACTGTTCCCTTTGACTGAGATTCTTTTCCTCTGACTGTTTCATTTTTCAGAACATCAGCTGACTCCTTATCCTGTGGTGGTATTGGAGCCAAATAATGGAATCGGTTTTTCAATGTTTATTCCACATAATTCCCAGGAATATGATTTTAAGAGTGTTTACAATTCATAAATTTTTATTTGTGAAATTGAATAAATTTCAAATACAAAAACTTAGGAACGTGATATAAAACTTTTCTCTGGACACCAGTGGAATACTGCTTTTGATATCAGTTCCCTCTGTCCTAGATTACCCTTAGAGCTCCTGTCCCCTGCATGGAGGAGGGTGGAGGGCATTTAACATGCCCACCTCCCACCCAATTCTACCTGAGCTTCCAGCACCACCACCTCTGGGCAGTTCTACTTTTAGTCAGCAGCTTTCAGTTCCCATAATTTTGATTTTTCTCATTTCTAGTCCAGAAGAAATGGCTCTTCTGGGGTTGAATTCCTCCCTTTCCCCAGCAGAAATGGGTTGGGGGAGTGGAATTACAGAGCTTCATGGCATAGAGTGTCCTGGAAGGCTTGCCATTGGGGTATCCAGGATGGGAAGGGGACCCAGAGAAGAGGAAGCAGGGAGGAATTGAGTTGGAAGAGTCCGAGGAGAATGAATGAAGTTGCTGACTGATGTCTGGAATAACAATATTTGACCCTCTAAAATACCAGTGGTTCAGGATTGTGATAAATTTCACAATATGTTTTAATTTCAAAAAGTGATAGTGTATTTGTCATTGTTATTCAGCCTGGTCTCACCTCAGACATTCGCCTATTGGAGAGGCTGTCTCTGAATTTCTAACTCACAGGCCTCCCCTATGTTAATATGTTTATGTCCTCCTAGCACTTACTACTCTCTGGAAGCATATTGTTTACTTTTGCTCCATGAAGTCAGGGACCTGCCTGCTTGCTCCCCAGTGCCTAGAACTGTGTGTAGAACCTTAGTTGGTTGCAGTAAATATTTATTGAACAGATGGATGATATGGTTGTGGCAATCTAAGTTGCTTTGGATGAAAGTAACATGGAAAAAAAAATTATGGTTGCCTGTAATTCTGTCAGCCAGGCCAGGCAATGCTTATACAGGTTTGGTTATTATGATCATGATTATTATTTTGTTTTGAAACGCTTTTTCAGAGGCCAAGCATATTGGGGACTTGAGGGACATAAAAATCTTTCAACAAATGGTGCCACCTGCAAAAGAGGATAAGCCTGACTTTCTGCCTCACCCACCTCTTCCTATCACAGATATGAATCAACAAACACACAAAAAGGGTTTTCAATTCTCCCTTTGCAAAGAGGGCACATTTAATATTCTGAGTCAGGCAAGAAGAGACTCTAGCCACAAAGACAGCTGGGAACTCAGGTCCATAGCGGGCACCCAGGACAAAGGTGAAGAGAAGGCGCCTCCCTGTCTGGTGACAGCAGCTGTGGCCCTTGCTGCCTCCCTCCCCACAAAAATCCAGTTGGAACCAGTGCATGCTGGGAATCTGCCTGCCTGACAGAAACAGATGGCCTCAGGCGGCCACTGATCTCTTGGTGACAATAACTGCATAACTACTGCTTTACTCATGACTGAATGAGACACGAGATGGCGGAGGTAAGAGTTGGTTACCTTGCATCCCCTCCTTAGCTGAAATGACTCACATTGCTGTAGCTTAAATTTCAGTGCAGGCTCTCTGGACTGGGGGAATTTCTTTTTGCTCATTCTCCTGAGAATCAGAGTTGACCAGGAACATCTGTAGTCTCTGTCTTCAATCAAAGCATTTGAAAGATGCTTTATTTTTCCCCCTTCCTCTGTACCTGTAACAGAAGGAGGACTGTCTGAATTAGATGTCACTTAATCTGCTGAGTGTAGCAACACCTCTGTGCAGCCCTGAGGAAGAAGACAAGGCAGTCAAAGTACCTTCTGTCATTTCCCTGAAAATGTGTCAGTAGCTTGGAGAGGCAGAGTGGGAGATGGAAGGAACACTGCATGAGGAGTTAGGTGGTCTACATTCAGGGGCTGGGGTTGTCACTTACTAGGTATGGGACCTTTAGACAGTCACTTAACCCCAATGGCCTTCCGCTTCCTCATCTCTTATGTAGGATGGTAGGACTGTATTGAGGAAAGCAGATAGATTAGCTCTCAGTCTTACTGATTGGAAATTGCTGTCCAGAGTACAGTGTGGGGGATGACTGAGAAGCCAATCTCAGCTAAGTGAGAAAGAGCAGTCAACTATCGATGTTTGCCAAGTATGTGATGGTGGCACATCTGCCTGGAATTATGGGACTTGATGATCATTTCTGCCTCTGTGATTTTATGATTCGGAGTATCCTGCAAGTGATTTTAGAGGGCTCATGAAACATTTTCTAGTCTTAATAATTACTCAGGTATCTATTAACAATGATGAGGAATATACAATCAGACTTTTGTTGAGAGTTTACCATATGTATATTATATCACTTAACCCCCATCCTTATGGTTAAGGAAACTCAGGCTCATAGTGATTAAATGACTTGCTCAAGGTCACTCAGCTAATAGGTGATGGAGCTGGAATTCAAACCCCAGGGTGTCTGCCTCTAGAACCCAAGTGCTAAACTGCCACCCTATACTACTTTCCAGTTGGAAAATAACTCAGTATGATCATAGATGCTAATGTGTATGGCTTTGCCTATGAGTACACAGAAATTAGAAAGATGATTGAGAGATTCATTAACTTCTACTTGCCCAGTTCTTTTGAGCATGTCGTATTTGAGAAAGGTGCACATGACCTTGGGGCAGTTTATCTAACTCTGTAAGTCTCAGTTATCTTATTTGAGAAATGGGGTCATAGCTTTTAAAAGTTTAAAGGAAATAATCCAGGTAAAGCATCATATAGTGCCCCAGATGTCAATAGCACTCAGTATATGTTTATATTATGTTGCCCCAAGGTCATGTGGCTGGGATTTAAGCTGAAGACTGCCACCTCTGAAGTCTATGATGGTACCTATTGGTTTTGGTACAAGTGAGTAACGAGTGGACCACGTGATAGCATTGGAGGTGCTTTTGAATACAAAAGGTGGCATGAGGATCCCTGTCACTTACGTCTGTTCTATTATCCAAAACTTGGTGAAAATCCTGGCCCTTGCCTACTAGAATGAAAAAGGAGGAAACCTTACTTTCTGTACACCTTTCTCTGGCTGGGGCTTTCTCTGATCTAGGAGTGCTCAGTAAGTATGATGAGTAGCAGGCCACTCATTGTGATCACATCCCATGTAGCAGACAGCTTTTTTCATGCTCACGCGAACTGAAGTACAAGACAATCACATGTATGGCTGCACTGAATATAAAAGATTAAAGAGAAGTGATATGCCAAATAGATGACCTGGAGTTGACATTTAGCAAAGTAAATCTCTTGGTAGTCCTGGTAAAGTTAATTTCGATAATTCTGTTTTTTTTTCTATATTAGAAACTTAGAGGTTAAAAAACAATAACTATACATGAGGATATTCAAAGTTCATGTGGAAACAGAGATCTTCAGAGTACAAGTGGGATATTTCTTTATAGAAATAGTTTTTCCTCTTGATTTTTTTCCTTGGATAAATTTCTTTCAAATTGACTCAATTCATTTGGTGCTATTGCTTTCCTTTTGTGAAGACTATTCTGGGGATTTGATCAAAACAGGCATGAAAATCCAACCCTCAAATTGCAAGTATCAGGGAATCTGGAATTTGCATTTTCTAGGCTAAAGTAATTTACTGGCAAAGTTTGCTGTTTCCTCATTCCCCCAGTACACACACAACTCTTAAGTCTCTTTCTCCTCCAGGCCCCCTCCCTCTCTGTTTATTTCCAGCACACATGCATGTGCATCCATGCATACACAGGTGTGCACATGTGCATGTATATACACACACAGACACATGACACATATATTTTACTCTGTGCTAACAAATAGGCCAGTATTAGCTAGGCTGGGCCTCAGGACTGTCTGGTTTAAATCTAAGCTGCCTGGGAGATCTGGAGTAATAAGTGAGTGACAACAGGTGCAGATTTCGTTACGCCCTTCTGAACTCAGCCCATAGTTCTTTCTTTGATTCTTTTCACCCAACACCCTTACCTCAATTGTGTCCAATAAATTTTATAGCTGCATGATCCTGTTTCAGAGCTGAAGGGAGATTTTTCTCTCCACTTGGCTAAATGGTGCCTAAGTCAAAACACCACTTCCTGCCCCTCCCTCACACTTTAAAAAGTAATAAGGAATAAATCCCAGGCCATAAGCTCCTGCTGGGTCCTGTATCTTCAGTTTTGCATGTGAACAGCTAATTTTCTCGTCCCATTTTAGAAAAGCCAAGAATTAACTTGCAGCGAATTAGCCATAATTGGGGAGAAAATAATAACTTGTTTTTTTCTGCCCTGTGATAACTGGAGCCACTGGCAATCTTTCACAGCGATGTCAACGCCTACTTCTATTTAAAACAAAGTATTGCTCCAGGGGCCTTGAAAGCTATATCTGAATGTTCTCTGTGGTACATTTTGGTGCAAACCACCCTGAATGTTGGAGTTGGATTCATTTTATGTCTTTTTTGGTGCAAAATCCCAGTGCAGGGAGACATTTCATACCACACTGGAAGACACGAATGGCTTTTGCAGGTGTCATGTATGTTCATGGGCCCTGCATGCATACTTAAGGTAGGCTCCAATCAGGATTTTTTTTTTAGGATCAGGCTGTGGTCTAAGCTGAGAATCGTTTCTCATAAGGACCCATTTTATACTAGCATTTTTCTATTTTGAGACTTCGCCCAGCTGCCTTTATTCTCCGGTATGTAGACTTAATAAAAATCTCTTGGCTCACAACAAACATGGAAAGGAGATGATACACTTTTTCCATTTGCTAGTAGAGCTTTACCTGAATGCAGTTGGTCATATATCTCAGTGCCATCAGAGTACAACAAAATGTCATTCCTTACCATGATTTCAGACAGCACTCTTCAGTAATGACTTATCTGAATGTCAGCCTTGCACCTCTTGTGAGCTCCAGCCTTAAGGGCAGCTGATCATTAAACAGCCCTGCCTGCTAGCCCATAGACACCCCAGGTGCAACTCATTTTTCATAAATAAATTTTCTTTTCTTTCTTTGTTTTCTATCATGGTAAAGGTGCTGTGATCCAGTAACTCAAACAAGAAACCTTGATGGCATATCTTCCATATCCATTACTGTTACTTAAGTGAGGGGGACAATCTATTATATTGCCTCAGATATCACTGGGATCCATTGCCCTTCTAACTGGGCTCCCTGGGTCTAGTCATCTTTGCCTTTCCTCCAACTTCTACCCCATATCACCTACCTGCCCCTGTCTTTTCCACCCCCACCAAAACAATACTTCATACATCTCTAGTGCTATCTTTAAATGAAAATCTGATATTATTTAACTATTTGAACTCTTTAGTAGTATCCCATTGCAGGCAGGAAACAAGTCCTAACTTCCTAGTATAAGGAATATAAGGTGCAGTGTGATCTAGCTGCTCCCTGACTCTCCAATCTCACCTCCTGTCATACCACTATGGATCAATCCGCATGGATCTTTTTATTCTCTTTCAAGTCTGTATTTTTGCACATGTGATTTCTTCTGCTAGTAATGCCCTTTCTTAATTGGCCTGTACCTCTGACTCCTATGCTTCTGTATTATTAGGCTATAGTTCTAGATATGGCTTAAATAAATTAGATTATTTATTTATTGGATAGGCCAGACATAGATGCTTTCCATGAGATCATCCAGGAACCCAGATACCTTCTGCATTGTACTGTGCTTAACATGGGATCCTTTTCTGCATGATCCAAAGTGGCTTTCAACCACAGCTTCCTTCCAGGCAGCAAGATGGAGAACAGATGAAGAAGGAACACACCTTTTCCCCTTTGGTGCTGTGACTAATAAAAAATATATTTTTAGTTTCTGTTCCAGGTTCCTGACACAGAGCTCCTAAAAGCCTTGTAATTTCCTGAGTGATTGGGGTTCTAAGAGCATCTTTTGTTGTACTATTTAGACTTTGACTCTGGTTCCTAACAGAGGTCCGAAGTCCCTTGGAGTTTCCCAAGTGATAGAGCATCTTTTGCTTTAATGAGGCAACTCCTTGGCTCCTGGATAACTTCAGAATGGGACTTGGTCAGAATACCACTTGGTCACCAGAAACACTTGGAGTAAGGGTAGATCCCACAGGTTAAGGCTTCAGTCCAAGACTCCTCCCATTTCAGATGCCAATCAAAAGTCTAGACCTTCCATTCTTCTGACCAATCAGCTTCATACTGGAGGTTCCCACAACACCCTTTTTTCAGGTTTCTGAAGAGTTAGCATATTGGTTAGTGTGGGAAAAGCCTTTACACATGTGGTGTAAAAATTGTGGGTATGCAGAAAAAAGTTTTTCCCCTTTAGAGGCAGTTTCCAGAGTTTGTAAATATCTCTACTTCCCAATCTTTTGTGCCTCCTGTCTGTCTGGTACTCTACCTCTGTAGTAATAGCAGCAACAGCAATTCTGATAGTAGTCATAGTGGTGCTTCTCTAGTAGAAGTTGTGATAGTAGTAGGAAGAAGAGGTGTAGGAGTACTATCAGTATCATAATTTCCCATGCCAAGTTTCAGAAGAGATTGGAAGGCTAAATGACATGCCTGAGGTCACATAGTTAATACATAAATGGCAAAGCTATCATTCTCACTGAGAGTTCTCTTACTTCAGAGGTCACCACTAGATGTGGGTAGCTTTCAATGCAATGACATGGAATGACAATGATTTCCTTATATGATTACCTCTCCCACAAGATTCTGAACTTCTTGAGGAAAAGGACATATCCAATTCACCTTTGTATCTGTAGGGCCTAGCTCCAAGGCTGGGCATGTCGTCAGTTTTAGACATTTAAATCAGGGTTTCTTAACCTTGGCACCATTGACATGTTGGGCCAGATAATTCTTTGTCGTGGGGCTGTCCCTTTGTGCATGACAGTATGTGTAGCACCATCCCTGGTTTCTACCCACTAATTGCCAGTAGCACATCTCCCCACTCCCAGCTAGATAAACCAAAAATATCTCTACACATTGCCAGCTATCCGCTGGGAGGCAAAATCCCCTGGATTAAGAACCATTGATTTAAATTAAATGAAGGCCAAGGAGCCTCGAGTAGTATTCATATCCCAAAAGGGCATTTTCTGAATTGTTGAGGCTGCTGGCTCTCTCAAGGATGATGATGTATTTTCCAGGCCTTGTGTGTCTGGAGCACAGGTTGCCTGTGGTGGTGGCTGCAATGATCTCAGTGTGCCAGGCCTTCACGGGGAATACCAGAGAGGGTCCCTCTGGGGCAGCTCTCAGTGGGTCATGCAGACTGTCTGTCTGGCATGGTACCACCTGGCAAAATCTCTTCGCCTTAACCAAAAATATGCTTTTATAAATTTCCTGGCAAAGCAAGGGCCACATTCTGTTTCCTGATTTCTCTTTTTCATTTCCAGATGTGTCACTAGTGACACATACAGCCCAACGAGACCTCTGTTGGAAACTCAAGTGTCTCACTCTTCGCCAGCCCTGCTGTCATGATTTTCCCACCATCTAAGCCAGTCTAGGTTATGTTGCCCACGTGCTGGTCAGTGCTTGGATGTCAGTTTTACTTTTTAAATTCTAGATCTGTAGCATGCTTTAGGGAGGAAACTTTATGGGTTATTACACAAATGGAGTTAACCCTTTTATGCTTGCAATATTTTTGTTAGTGACAGAGACATGAATTCAAGATCTGCCATTTATTACTTGTTTCAGTTTGGATAACATGCTTAGCTTCTTTGATCCTTGATTTGTTTGCCTATAAAATAGAGTAACCTACTTGTCCTGTCTACCTCCATGGGATTGCTATTAAAACACAATAAGATAATCTTCTCAAAAGGCTTAAACTCCCTAGTATGATATACTGTTAGTATACCTTTTGCACCCAAGAAAACTCTACAGTGTCATTGTTCATGAGCACCAAATTATACGTTCAGTTAAGGCAGATTTTGTGTTTTTTTTCTGCTAGTTTGTAGGACCTGGAAGGTATTCAGTAAATATATGGTGAATGAAAGTATGAAAAAAATTGGGAAGTCAGATTCTGTGGTTCATTGTACCAGTGGAGGCTGGAAGGAGGTGAGTGAACGGTTTGTGTGGCTTTGTGTCATTTGTATTTGTGACAGACATTTTAAACAATAGCATTTTTAAGGGTTGACCTGATGTTTATTTGGGGTCACAAGTGAGTGCCTGCAGAGGCAGGACACACTTAGCACTCTGGCAGATAGGAGACAAGACAGGGTGGGGAGGGACCCAGGGGAACTAGAAAGGGCATACCCAGTTGTCTTAGTCCTTTGGGGCTGCTATTAAAGAATGCTATGGACTGGGCGGCTTATAAGCAATGGGAAAAAATATTATTTCTCATGTTCTGGAGGCTGGGAAGTCCAAGATCCAGGCACCAACTTATTCTGTGTCTGGTAAGAGCTGACTTTCTGGTTCATAGGTGGCCATCTCCTCTGTGTCCTCAAAAGGCAGGAGGAGTAAGTGAGCTTTCTGGGATCCATTTTATAAGGGCCCTAATTCTTCATGACCTGATCACCTCCCAAAAGACCCCATCTCCAAATATCCTCACCTTGATGATTAGATTTCAACATAAGAATTTTGAGGGGGATACACACATTTTCTGTATCACCAGCCTAAAGACATGCACATTTACACATTTTGAAGTCTGCAACAGCCAAACAAAATGTGTCTTTGGGCCAACTTAAGTCTTCAGGTAACACTTTACAACTCCTAATTGACAGAGTACCTTGGATAAACACTGGGACAGGTGCGGGGCAGATAAAGATGAGGTGCTCGGGATCCAGCAGCAGCGATGGACTGGAAATGAATAGTGAGACAACGAGAATAGCCAGGATACATGGAGAGCTTAGCCCAGCACTGTCCAACATCCTTTACAAAGTATAACTTGTATTTAATCCTCACAACAGCCCAATATGAGGTCGTGGATGTTATATCCCCTGTTTTATAGTGAGGACACTAAGGCACAAAGAGATTGAGTATCTTGCCTGAGGCTTTGAAGCCAGTAGCTGGGGAATAATAAAATGTAACGCATATGTCCAATTGTCCAATGACAAAAGGAAGCGCAGAAGCCCCCTCTTGGATCTCACCACTTCCACTCCTGCCCCTCCAGCTCCTCCATTTGAAGGTCCCTGAGGGATCTGAAAATGCAACTTTGAATGTGGCACAGACTAGTCCTGATGTTTGTGCAGTAACATCCCCATGCCATGAAGGCCCTGCGCCTTCTGGATGCTGACTCCCTCGCCAGCCTTGCCCACCCCGCATGCTCTATGCTCAGCTTCACTTGCCCAGACAGGCAAGCCCTTTGCCCCTTTGCAGCCACTCTCCCCTTTGCTGGTGTCTCCTTGTTATGCAGGGCCTTTCTTTTTCCTCAAGCCTCAGCTCAATGTCACCTGCTCAGAATGGGCCTTCTCTGCCCACCTTGCCCAAAGATGGCCTCCTGGGTCACTTTCTCCTTTGCCACTTGCTTATTTCCTCCCTGACATGCGTGTGTGTGTGTGTGTGTATGTGTGTGTGTGCATATTGTCTGATGCCCCCGCTTGACTGTAAGCTCCAGGAGTGCAAAGATTTTTTTCGCGTTCACTGCTGCATCCTATTGCCTGGTACAGTGACCGGCACGAAGGAGACACACTAGAAAGCAATGTGTGCAGACTGAGTAAGTGAGCACATGGGAGGAGCTGACTTCATGGGGCAGATGCAGTCAGAGAGACTGGCTGGCCTGGCGTCACATTGGTGAGAAGTTGTACAGTTGGGATTTGAACTGATCCTGACATATCTTGCGTGAATCCCATCATTGCCTCCCTATCGCCCTCAGGTTGGACTCCCTGGTGTTTATCATGGATGATGAACCTTGATGTCTGGCTCCTACAGCACTTCTAGCCTCATCACCACAATTGTCTGCACATCCTCCCGTGCCCCTTTCTATCAGCACTGACTTCGCCACCCCTCAGTCACCCCACCTTCTGTCTATCCCTGCCCTTCCTTATGCTCTCTTCACACGATAGGAACCCTCTGCCCTTCTATTTTATGGGGCTGTCTCTTCATTGTCCTTCAAATTTCAACTTCAGTTCTCCTCCTCCAGCAAACCTTTTCTAAGCCCATGGATTAGACTAGAACTCCCTCAGGTGCCTCTCATTGCATTTATCACTTTATAGTTTTTGTGATTTACTGTCTAATTTCTAGCTTTTCTGTCCATGGCCCCTAGAACAGCAGCATGTTCATCTTATTCTTCTGCCCTGTGCTTGTTAGGTAGGAGGTGCTAAATAAACATTTGTCAAGGAAATGAATAAATTGTTGGATGAATGAATGAGAGTAAGTGAATGAAGAGTTCCTGAATTTGCTTTTATGCCACCTTCCTTCTCTGGGAACTTTCACACAGGATAGGATTTCCCCAGCATAGAGCATCACTTTTCTTTATAGATCTCAGCCTGTAGGTGGAGACTGGGTAAAGTTGAATGACACGGTTGCAGGGAGCCTTGTGTTGTCTTGTCACAACACAGAAAGGGAAAGCATTTTGGTTTTTACTGTTATAAATGGGACTAAAATTAGCTCTTTGAGGGTGATCTTTGTTTACCACTGCCTAAGGCCACTGTCCTTGGAGAAAGGTCAGGAGAAACTGAACTTCAGTTCAGGTAGGTGTTTACAAGTCCTGTTCAAACTCTCTCATGACACTACACCACAGACCCTCATTTTCCTGACCCGTTGTTAATTAGAGCAGAGAAGGAACTTCAGGTGCTGGGCTTGTCTTTGATGAAAGATCCAGACTTTCTTCAATGGTGTGTCATCCTGGAAACTTTGTTCTTCCTCGTCCTTCATACCCAGACTCTTGCCCGGTCCTGCACCTTCCTGACAGTTTCTCTTCTTCCTCCTGGTTATTGGGAGATCGAATGTGTGTCAGATTTTTATTGCTTACTAAGAAGCTCTGTGGTTTAATTCCTATTATGTGTGAAGATGTCTGCCATGACCACCAGATTGGGTGTTCTGTTAGATTGGTGTTTGGGAACCAGTTGTAGACAGAGTCAACCAGAAAATAAAAAGTGTGGGGGCAGAAATAAACCCACTCCTGCCCTATAACAACAGTAACACAACCCAGTGGTAGAGCTCTCATCACAGGCCAGGCACTGTGCTAAGCACTTAGCCTACACCACTTTAGATTGGTCCAGTCTCTGCCATGGTAAGGTGCAGATCACCTGTCTTCAGATCTTCTGTACCTTTTCAGCACCTAGGGCAGGTGTAAAAGCCCTTGCTTTTTTGGCTGATAAAAGTATCAGAGACCTAGAACGTTAGTGATTTTAATCCCAGAAACACAGCAACCTCATATACTTCTCCCTCATTATATACACATCTATAGGGACTTAAAAAACGTTAGGCAACTGATGCTTGTTTGAGAAGATCTGGAAAAGAAATTGCATTTGCTGATGTTAGTGAATAATCTTGGCTGTGCAACTTCAGATCCTTCTGTCTCTCCTTGCCAAGACTGTTGAGAGGCAAAAGTCAGATGTGTCAAAAACAGGGTGCTGGGCTCAGAGCTGACACTTTGGTCTTCACAGCTGCCTCCTGTTGGAATTCTGTGCTCTCCGTCCTCCTCCCTCACTCTTCGTTGGACACCTAATATTGTATCTTTTATGTTTCCACTGAGATGTCTCTTCCCCAAGCAGTTTTTCCTGACTTCTTGGAGCAAATTCATCTCCTCTTACTATATTATTTCATGATTCCCTGCACTTTCCCCACTTACAAGCATTGTTAAGTATTTATGCAATTATGTGTTAAGTACTGGCCTCTCCTGCTTTCTCCTGAGTTCAGGATGGTAGATATCATGTCTGTCTTATTTTTTTCTGCGACTGGCATGGAACGGTCATTCAGATTGAATGTCACTAAGGTCAACATTAAGTCACCTTTGTGTCATTAAATCCAGTACTTTTGTTTGTTTTTACCTTTGTTTGTACCACTTTAGACTGGTCCATTCTCTGGAAAATTTCTATGGAAAATTTAGAACATACATAACAGCAAAGAGTATAATGAAATCCCATGTACTCATTACATGTAGGAGCCAAAAATATATTTGCCTTGATCTTGCTTTCAAAGCAATGGGTCTAGTCACTGCGTTGGGGGAAGAGTTAGGAAAATGCTTAATTCATGTTAACACTGATATTATAAATTGTCAGAATGCAGCTCGCTCTGAAGATTATATCAGGTTATATATGTGCACATGTCAGTGATTGCTCTAGTCCGCTGGTGTGGGGATAGATATTTAACTTAAAATGTTCTGTTTGGAGTTTTTACATAAATGTCACCAAACACATGAATATTTCAGATTCCTTCTCAGTCTAGAGTAGTTGTAGGCTCAAGGGAACTAACTGTTTTGAGAGAATCTGAGCCACTTTATAGGCTGGCAGGAACATTGTGTAGTGATGAAAAATCTACCCTTCCCACATGTCCTTTGACCAGTATGGGAGAGATATTGGAGTTTTAGAAGAGACCATTTAATCAGAGATTATCCATAAAGTTTGATGCACAGATTTCAGGAGAAGGCTTTTTAGAACTTGTCTCTCTCTCTCTCTCTCTCTGTGTGTGTGTGTGTGTGTGTGTGTGTGTGTGTGTGTTTAAATGTGTCAGGTTAAAGAAATATGACTGCTATTAATAATAGCTATTGTTTATTGAGGGTCTGTATGGGTCAGTTGCTGTGCCAGGAGGTCCTTTGACTACAGTCTATTCCTCACAAGGTTTTTAGTTCAATGTTATTACCCCCATTATAGATGTGAGAAAATGGAGAGTTTCAGAGAGTTGCCCAGGACTATTCACATAGCAAGTAGCAGAGCTGGAATTTAAATCCAAGTTAGCCTGTTTGCAAAGCCTTTGCCCTTTCCATCGGACTACACGGCATCTCAAAACATTCTGGTTGCTTACTTGAGAGGTATCAGTTGGGAACTTATTTACTTCCTCCTTTGTTTCAATGTACAACACAGAATACTTCACAAATTCTGCAGAATTAGCCAGTGCTCACATTTAGGCATATCACAGATTTTAAAAAATGGCTACTGTTGGTGTTTCTTTCCTTGTGCTTTGGAAAATATTTTCAGAGTCCGATACCTATTGTGACAACTTTTCTAAACTTTCAAAGTGCCAAGTTCATCTTGTTAGCTGTTTGTCCACCAGGCAATCAAAACTCATATTAGTTCCCTATGGATGCATTATAGCCCCTGGGAAACCAAAAGTTTTGCCTGTGTTTGGCACTTATCAGTTAATTGCCTAAATTGTAACTTCTTAGTATTAGGAATTCTCTTAAAAACTAATACCAATATTTGGTATGATGTATTTCAGTTGAGGGGTAAACATTTGGAAATGAATTTATTTTGACTCCGGGATAATATTTTCTGCCTTGCATTTAGAAATTTACATACTGCATGACCCAAAATAACTTTTAAGTTTTCTTATTTCCTCAGTACACCTAACTTAGTTCTGGATGAGGCCAGTCCCTGTTCCGAGGCATGATTTAAATATCCACAGTTCTGCGTCTTTGTCTATAATGTTTATAACGTTTACCATCTTATGAATTTTTACATCTACCTTATAATATACTCCCCCTTCTATTTTTCCTTGTACTTTACAGCCCAACTGGAAGTTGTCTTTTTATTTTTTGTCACTTTATGGCAGTTTGTAATTCTTTAATGTTAGTTATTGTATTTCAGCAACACTGTAGTAATAGAGGGGCTCATTTTCTCTCTTCCAGTAGACTGAATAGGACTGTGTCTTATCTCCATGTGCCTGACATTTTGCACAGAATGTGCACCTCATAGCCACTCAATAGATTTTTTTTTTAAGATGGATTCTTACTCTGTCGCCCAGGCTGGAGTGCAGTGGTGAGATCTTGGCTCACTGCAGTCTCCGTCTCCTGGGTTCAAGCGATTCTCCTGCCTCAGCCTCCCAAGTAGCTGAGACTACAGGCGCCTGCCACCATGCCCAGCTAATTTTTATATTTTTAGTAGAGACAGGGTTTTACCATATTGACCAGGCTGCTCTCAAACTCCTGACCTTGTGATCCACCCGCCTTGGCTTCCCAAAGTGCTGGGATTATAGGCGTGAGCCTCCGCACCCAGCTAGATTTTATTACATTGAAATTTAAAAGGAAACTTGTGTGTTTTTATTTACACAAGACCATAAAATAGGCACAACTGTTTTTATGAATTTGAAATTCTCAGAAACATTATTCTTTAATATTGTACTTTTCTTGAGATTGAAGAGGTTGGCTTTATAGTAAATGAAATGAATCACAGAACCTTTGAACCAGAGTAACAACAATACTAATAAAAACACTAGAAATCATCTGTGTAATCCGTTCCCCTCTCTTAAAGCCGGACAGTTCCCCAGCCACTTTAAAATGATGGAGCTCTCCTTTCCTTAAAGAGCCTCTTAAAGAAGACTGTCATCTTCTCCCATACGATGTCATTGTGTCTTCTAGCCCTACAAGTTAGGCAGCTTTTCCTCAGATAATCGAAACCCTCCCTTACTGAAGTTTATGCTCATTGCCTTCATAGAAATGAAAAGCAGCTGCTTTTAACTGAAAATATTTCTCTTCCAAAAGATGGTTATTCCATTATTCTGTATCCTTCTCTTCCCTAGGCATAATTCTCCCTTCCATCTGACATTCCTTTTTGTTCTATATTTCCAAACCATTGAATACTACTCTCTCAACTTATGGTCTTTTGCCTAAAAAAACTTGGACTGGGTATGATTAGTAAGTGATGGTTGATTTTAGATGTACTGAGGAATATGTCTCACACCATTAAAGCTAGTCAGTCCAGCCAGGCTGGTGGGTAACTGGAATACTGTGACCCCAGGTGACATGCGGCAGTATCTTTTAAGCTTGCCATCAACCATTCCCATCTCAGTTTCTCCAGTTGCTTAATTTATAAGACATAATTTATTTGTTATAAACTGCTTTGTGAGGTTAAAAAAAAACAAATGATACACAAGAGAATTAGATTGAATTTAGGCCATGTTTTTTTTTTCTTTTCCTCATATCTGTTTTTCAAATAAGCCGTAACAGTGCTCTCAATTAGAAAAACACATGGCAATTCTAAAGGAGATAAAAAAGGAACATGTATACTCCAAGTACACTTCTACCTTTTCATATTTAAGAAACCCCACAAAGCTCCTTCTTACAAATTAAAAAGGATAGCAAATGGGCAGCTTCCTTTCTTCATTAAGTTTAGCAAGCATACTGATTGATGTTTAGCAGGCGCTTCTGATCTGCTTTGTTTGTGGGTGGTTTTGTTTGTTTTTAATATGAACTCATTTAAAAACTAAATTTATGGACTGAGTTGCAAAGGTAGAGCTCCAGTTCAACACTCAAAGTAGACTTTCTATGCAAAAATAAATGAATATTTTTGTATGTAGTAGTAGATCAAAGAAGACATCAGTGGTAATTGTTGATTCAGTAAATAGTAAACATCTACTGTGTGTCCTCCTTTCTAGGAAGACCAAAATGCAGAATGTACCATCCTTGCTTCTAGTGTGCAATGTAGTATGGGAGAGAGAAAGAATTGAGCAGGTGATCATAATGTCCTAAGTGCTATGATAGGAAGCACTGAAGGCACAGTGGAGGGGCAAATAACACACCTTTGGATGAATTCCAAGAGGAATTGACACCAGAAGGTGATTAGGATTTACCAAGGTTAAGAAAGGTGAAGGTGTTTCAGGAGTGCATGACCAAGTACAGAAGTGAGTGGGAGTGTGACCCATTCAAGACACTATGAGTTTGTTTCAGCCAGAGAACAGGCAAACAAGGGAAAACTTAAGTACTCTATCCTGGGTTCCTCAGGATGCAGACTCTAGGGACGTTTGGCGTTTTTCTGTGGTATTTATTGAAGTTCTGAGGACCTCCACGGAGCTAATTTCTGTAGCCTTCTGTGCTCCCATAAAGCTTTATATATGTACCCATATTTAAAACTTTCTTACAGTTCTTTTTGCATTTCCCCCATATGTCTTGTCCCAGCTACCCTCTGAGCTAATCAAGGGAGAGGACCTAGTACTCCCCTCTATATTTCTGCAGTGCCATGCTGAGTGCCGGCAGAAATGTGTTTGGGAATTAATGAATCACTCCATGGATAGCTAGAGCATTCTGAGTGTTCTTGCTTCTAACTGTGCAAGAGTGGCACAGTTTGGGCCCAATATTGGTTTGCAATTCAAGATATGAACCAAGAATTTGATTCTCAACTCAATTTTATGTTGACTTGAGCAAGGTTGAACTGAGTTGCTTATGTCATTATTTCATTTAGTTCAGATAATGGCTGTCAAATTAGCTGAAAACCTATCTCATTTCCCTGTAGTGTTCTTAGCAGTGTCTTAAAGTGGGTTTTCATTTGAACATTTCTTTTTCATTAGCATTTTCTTTCTCAGAAGAAGCTAAGAGATGATGATGATGTTGATGCTAAGGAAAACAATGGAAACAAGAACAGCTGCTTTTTATTGGGCTTGTGCTATGTGAATTAACACAGCACTTAACCTTTAAATGAATTTATGAGATAATTACTCATTTATTACCCTTCTTCACAGATGAAGAAAATGAAGAGCAAGAAGTATATCTTACTCACTAGTGAATGATGGCTTCACTGTGTCTGATCCAAACTGTACTCTGTAATGCCTTCTTCATAACAGCAGTAAAATGAAAAGTCTGGAAGAGTCTTTAGGAGATCAGTTATTCCATTTCACATCTGGAGGCAGGATCATGCTTAAACTTAATGCCTTGGTACACTGCCTGAAATGTATCCTCTACAACCTTTGTCCACCTAGTGAACTCCTACTCATATTTCAGGATTCACAATTCAAGCTGCTACTCCTAAGTGAAGCTTCCTTAATATTCCCAGGTAGAATTGCCCTCTTCCTCTGTTGTTACTCTTAAATATTCTTATATTTCACTCATGGAATTCACCAATCATGCAGAGAATACGTTTCTAGAGGCAGTTTGTATAGTTGTTCAAGGCCGAACCCTGAAGCTAATTGTCTGGGTTCCAACTCTAGCTCTACCCATATTAGCTAAATAATATGGTATTCTCTTCCTCTGACAAACTATTAATCCCTTGAGGTCAGATGATATATGCAAGAATTTCTTAAATGGCTAAGTCACACAGTTGTCATGCTTTTGACCTTTATAGCAGGTCTGAATGTATTCCCCTTCTGAAGAGCTGATGTATTGCTTCTGCCAGTTTCTGGATCTTGATCCCTGAAATATATTGAAAACCTAATTTTAAGGCCATTTTCCTGGTTTTTTTTTGTTTGTATCTTTTTTTTTCCCATTTCAGTTTCCTTTCCCTCTTCTTTTTCTGTCCTTCCTTTCTTAGAGACAGGACATTTTGAAAGCTATGAAATCTTCAGGTCTATACTTGTTCTTCACAAATTTTCTTTTAATGTTTTTATCTCTTTGCCTTGAGTGGAGAATCTTAATCTCACTCTTTCGGCCTTGTGTCAAAGAGATAAGTTCATGTTAAAATTCTCAGCTCTGAGAGAGATGTGAGTAGGCCGCTCCTTGGGTGATGGGACAGTTGATGCCGTTATCTGAGAAGAGCATCACCATGGTGCCCTTCACTTATGGCTGTTGACCTGATGGCAGTCACAGCCACCTGGAACACAGTGGGCCTGACAAAGGCAGGAACAGCAAGAGGGAAAGAATACTTCCAATGCTTTTGTATTTTGCACTATGGGAAAAGAGTGGCATCATTTCTAGACCCTAAACAGAAAATGATAGAATGAGAAGACTAGAACCATAAGATCTGCTAAATATTCTCGGGGGGTGGGGGTTGGGGGTTGAAGTATCAAATATCTGCAGATGGTATCTAAGCAAAATCAAGGAGAGCAGTTTAGTATGTTTAGTATGGGGGAAATGATAATGCTTTTCAGTACCTCTTAGAGTTGTCAGTGTCTCATAAAAGATAATATTTGTTGAGTGACTGCAGTTTGCTAGGTACTATAGCATAGTATAGTTATTATGAGAATTTGTAGAGATAATCCTAGCTTATCAAGGAAATATTTGTTTTACAATTTGTTCATGTGTTTATTTATATTGAAGAGTATTCTCAAGTTAAGATGATATTTTTTAGATGTTCCAGAGGCCAGATATTAATCATAAAGGGACCTAATAGCCAAAAAGAATTGAAATGGACTAGGCCATTTGGCAGACACTATTTTAGTCTGCCCTGTTTCATCCTCTGCCAGGAACCGTACATTATCTCTTTAAAGCAGAGCAGCCTTGGATGACCATATATTAATATGATAACTTGCTTTTCCTTGCTCCCCACCCGCTACCTAGTGGCTTTAGAATAGCTTTGCTATTTTTCACTTATTTCTTATCTGTAGCACTAGATCCCAAGCTTACCAATTATGCACACTTTAGATAACTTTGGGTCAGCTCAGTGCTAAACTTAAGAAATGGCAAGTCAGGGATGCCATTAAGACTGAAGAATGTTGGAAGATAAGGATTATATAGACATCACTGTCTGTCCTTAATGATACATGCTGTGTTGTCCCATAGTTGGATAGGCCAAAATGAGTTGACACTGGAAGAGGTGTTTTAATATTTGAGCTTATAAAATGTTTAGAAAGGTTTTCCTATCTGAGTCAGACTGAGATAGGTACATACATTTTCCATCTCTTCTGAGTGGCACTGGGAAATAGTTATGATTGGGAATAGGTCTTAGTACCAATATACTAGGGTAGACCTTGCAGAAGAAACCAGCACCAGGGCATGGAACCATGAAGCAAAGGGGTTCAGAAGATCTAGAGAATGGACCAATAATGAGTCTTCAGATGGCCAGAGTCAAAGGCTGAGATCAAGCCTCAGGTCCAAGAATCCAGAATAAGCCTGAAATTATTGAGTGAGAAACCCAACATTACTAGAATGAAAAAGAGGCTAGGGAAAGGCAGGAGCAAACCCAAGGGCTGGGGGTCTGAAGATATTGCCATCAGAAGACAGCCGCATTTTAATGGCCTTTAGCCACAGGATCTGCCATTAAACTGTAGGAGTCTGCCATTAAAAACTGTAGGAGTAGACTGATGCTTAATGGTAACCATTAACCATGGGTCTTTGCCCCCTTAATGAAGGAATCTAAGGCAAAGTAGAGATTCTTTTTTTTTAATTTAAACTTTATTTTTAATTGACAAATAATAGTTGTACATATTCATGGGGTACATAGTGATGTTTCCATACATATGACGCATAGTGATCAGATTACTTAGCATATCTATCTCAAGCATTTCTCATTTCTTTGTGTTCGGAATGTTCAATATCCTCTTTCTAGTGACTAGAAACTGTATAATACATTATTTTTAACTGTAGTCATCTTACAGTGGTATAGAACAGGGCACCCCAACGCTACCGAGTTCTATACCACCATGGGATGACTAGGGTTAACAATAATGTATTATACAGGTACTGGTCTGTAGCCTGTTAGGTGGGCTAATGAGCATTACCACATAAGCATCACCTTCTGTCAGATCAGCAGTGGCATTAGCTCCTCAAAGGAATGTGAACCCTATTGTGAACTGCGCACACAAGGGGTCTAGGTTGCATGCTCCTTATGAGAATCTAATGTTTGATGATCTGAGGTGGCACAGTTTCATCCTGAAACCATCCTCCTGACTCCCCACCCATGGAAAAATTGTCTTCCATGAAACTGGTCCCTAGTGTCTAAAAGTTTGGGGACTGCTGGTATAGAACACTAGAATTTATTCCTCCTATCTAGCTGTAATTTTGTATCTTTTAATAGATCTCTCCCTATCTTTTTACATGTCCTTTTGATACCATAAGCTCTATGGACAGTCTATAATATTTACTTACCCTTCATAGTAATCCTTTATACCTACCCTTCCTAGTAATTATTAGAGTGAGCTCTTCATGGATTTTTCTCTTTTACTAGACTCCAAGCTCCATGAGGGAAGAGATAATATCTGTGTCTGGTACATAGTAAGAGCTTAATAAATATTTTTGGAGGGAGAAAGAGAAAGAGGGAGGAGGGAAATAAATGGTTCTTTTGATCCTTTTCTTCATGCTGGGGCAACATTCAGCTTCTGAGGTATGCACAGCAAGGCTCTCGCTGAGACATATGTGTCCGTATGCTGCCTCACTCCCAGCCCTGTGCACATGCAGTTCTTTCCACCTGGTTCAGTCTTCCTCCTCCCTGCTGGCAGCTGGTTCTGCTTCCACTCTGCTTCCTCTTTCTCTGGTCTCCTGCAGCATAATCATCCTCCTAACTGACACATTCTTTCTTTAACCATCTGAATGTCTTCAGTATGGTTCCTGTGAGCTCTGAATGTTCTGGAAGCCATTGTTTTTTGTTGTTGTTGTTTTGTTTTTGTTTTTGTTTTATAATTTTGGATAATTTACTGTTGCTCATTATGGATTGACTTTACAGCTGAACTCTCAAAACCAGACTTCATTTTCCCATCTTGAGAGAACATCTCATTGTTGTCCCTATGTCCTTGCTTATGGTACGCATCTCCTGAACACCCTTTTTTACCAGAACATTCTCATAGCAAACCTAAGGCGGCTATCTCTGTGCTTCCTACAGCTCTGTGTTTCTTGAGCTCTTCCATCTGTTTTATTTTCATATTTTACTTAAGAAAAGGAGATAACAGACAAGATAAACATGAGAAATCAAATATGTCAAAATTACTGTACTTTTTCACTTGGAGTAACTGGCTTTGCAATATTTTATAAATATCTTCCCCTGAGTGGGCCTGAATAAGCATGTAGTTAACAAGTGTAGACTTTTAATTGATCAGGGCAGGTTTTGAACTTCTGTCCTGCTCTTTCCTAATGATACAATCTCCAATGACTTACTCAACCTACTGAGCCTCAGTATTCTCTTCTGTCAAATGGAAATACTAATAATAGTATCCTCACAAGTTTGTTGTGACATTCAGTAACCCACATAAAATTCCTATGCATAGTGGCCTGGCTTATAATAGGGACTGAATAAGCTGTCACTTGTTTTCTTTCCTTTCCTCCCTCATTTTTCTCCTTTCTCTCATATTGCCTCTAATTAGTACCATCCTGATTTTTTAGGGGACAGATCAAAATTCTTGAATACAGGGGCTTCATTGCAATCTTGGAATATTTGGGTGGCGACTTTAAGATCTTTTGTTTTCTGACTCCTAGATCTCTTTCTTTTGGGGGCATGGGAAAATTCCCTCAACTTGATTATTTATTCAGTTCTTTCATGCTCCCCATATTGTCATGGCCACGTTTGAATCATGTTATCGGCAAGTCTAACTGAAAAGGCAATTTAATATTGCCCTGTGTTGCATCATCGCATATATTATTTCGACCTGTCATGGGCCTGTCAGCAAGTCTTGATGAAGTACAGAGCCAATAGTCACAGGCCTGAAATCTGACAGCTCTTTAACAGACGCCACTCCGATTGGTGCAGTGGTATTTCTTCAGAAATTAAGGCCCTCTTGGTCTCTTTGTTGATACAATTAGCAATCCAATCCGAATCATTTTATCTCCCCAAGAGCTATATCTTCAGGGCAATTCAGTCTGTTGCATGGCTTAGAAAAACAGAGCCATCAGAGGCCTGTGATGTACCAAAGGCTGCAGCCAGGAATATCTTGATAATTTATCCCCACTCTCAGCTCTAATTATTCTGTTCTTCACTAGCTGGTTCGATTGAGACTCTCCAGGTTGACTTCCCTAAGCAGAGAACAAAAGGTTTCCCTTGAAAGTGGGGGCCTAGCAATGTCAGTACAGTGAGCTGCATATAAATAATGCAGCAGTGCCGACTTCATTTTTATAAAATCTTGGTGGAGAAATGCATGAGAATGATCAGGCCCCTGGAACTCAGCAGGCATGTGCTTTTGATGTGCTCTTTGCTCTGAGTGAAAGCAGAGAATAAAAAATTCTTCTTGTTTGTGCTGAGGCTGCTTCATGGTCTCTGGCTGGGATTTTGGTGACCCTTTTGCTTTGTTTCTGATAGAGTCTGGAGGCTCTTACCTGCCTAGGAAAACTCTGATATGTATATAGAGGGAAATACCTTCAGTAACTATTTCCTGATTGAAAATAAAGGTGATAAAAATAAAGATGCTGATTATAGTAGCTGCCACTTATTTATCATAACAAATGAGCTTTACTTACATTCCCTCATTTTAATCCTCCTAAGGTTAGAGTGACCTGGCTGGGCTATTTTCTCTATACTTTCTGCTCTCCCAATTAGCTTTATATCTTTTCTTTTTTCTGGTCAGATGCCCCAAAAATAAATCTTCGGGGTGTGAACCTAGCAGCCAGAGGTCTGGGAGCTAAGTTGGGAAAAGGAACTTTAGGGCTGGCCTGAAAAAAAGGCAGATACTGAATTAGTCTGTTTTTGTCAAGATATTCTACCTTTACTTGGGCCTTTTACCCCACCCTCTCTGAGGTTGGATGATATGGTTTGGCTTTGTCCCCACCCAAACTCATCTTGAATTATAGCTCTGGTAATTCCCATGTTTTATGGGAGGGAGCCAGGGGGAGATAATTGAATCATGGGGGCAGTTTCTCCTTCTACTGTTCTTATAGTAGTGAATAAGTCTCATGAGATCTGATGGTTTTATAAGGGGAAATCCCTTTCACTTGGTTCTCATTCTCTCTTGTCTGCTGCCATGTAAGACGTGCCTTTCACCTTCTGCCATGATTGTGGGGCCTACCCAGCCATTTGGAACTGTGAGTTCATTAAACCTCTTTTTCTTTCTTTATGAATTACCCAGTCTCAGGCATGTCTTTATCAGCAGCATGAAAATGGATTAATACAGTGGACTTTAGTCCTCTTCTTCTATTGTGTGGGAGAAGTAGTACCCTGGTTGCTCATAGTGAGGTCACATGAGATCTAATTACTTCCTGAACATACTTTTCAAACCATCCTGCCGAGTTTATTTTATTTATTTTTATTTTTTGAGATGG